>OZ014452.1:14966162-15234096 GCA_963966035.1 Acleris laterana
TACAACTTATTAATCATTAAAGAAGGTCGAAGCAAAAATGAAATCGCTGTTCAGAGTGAAATTAAGAAAGTTTAATAAAAAAGACTGCTTTCGTGAAAATATTATGGTCAGTTACCACGCTATACTCTTAATTTGTCAAGCTATAAATTCAAAGAGTTCAATGCGATATAATAATTATAATTGTCTCGTTTTTTAATAGCACAATACTTCTACTAGTTCCACCGGAGACCAATTTTGCAAGCCTGATGTTGGTTTTCCTCTTGCGAAGCGAAGAAAGAAGAGTCGCAAGAATTTTAATTTGTTTTAAAAATACATTCGTACTGAAGGACACGAACAATATTAGACCAAGTAGTGTAATCAGTCAAGTGTGTATGTCTATGTGTCTATATGTGTGCGTGTACTCACGCGGGCGGGCGCGCGCGCTTCCGGTAGGAGGGGCAGTTGGCGCGGCGGTCGACGTGCCGGTAGCAGGCGTCGCACAGGCAGCTGTCGATCGTCAGCCGCTCCTCGTCTGCAACACACGCTCATGGCTACAGCTCCAGCGCTCTACGGCACCAGGACTAGCCTGGGCCCTCAAATGCCACCTTTGGCATGGCTACAATACACTACAGAAACCTTATTTTCAACTGCTAATACCCTACCCTGAGGTCGACTTTTCGTTTAGGTATTCATTTATATTTTGATAACGTTGCGGACAACGCCTGGTAACAACTACGAGGAGACCCATTACTTTGCAGAATTTTCGTTTCATAGAAAGCTATTTTCAGCTGAACTCGTCTCGAGTTCAGGTTACATTAAATATGGTTGACGTAGGTCAAGTCAGGTTAGATTTGTAACCATCACAAGATAACCTGAAATCAACACGTGTTCAGCCAAATTGCTTTCTATGACATTAAAATAGTGCGACGTGGTACACTCACGAGATTTAATTTAGTACCTACCTTAGGTCCAAAGTCAATCTGACATTTTACAACAATAAGGTTGAGTTTCCTGAAAGTTACAAATGACTTAACATTTCTAATGACATGACGACATCAAGCATATTTTTCTTGAAATGGGTCCCAAATTAACGCTCGTGACCGTACGTTCTATGGAATGAGTATCGGTGAAACAAGTGTAAACCCAGCTACGTAGTAACAACAATACTTACTATCCAGAACCTTCTTCTGGCGCTCATGGCTCTTCATCTGCGCGATGTGGCACGGCGTGTCGAACAGGCCGAACTTGCCGCCGCAGTAGAAGCACTGGTCCTGGCACAGCCGGCCCGGGTGTATGCTGAACGAGGACGCCTTCTCAGGGATCACCAGGTTCAGGGTCTCCTTGGGCTCCGAGGGCTCTGGGGCTGCCTCGGTTTCTGCTGCAGATTGGAACAAGGTTGAGGGGCAAGCGCTTCTGGGACGTACCAGAGATTAAGTCGTGCTACAACGCTGTGGTGTGTTGGGTGTTCTTGTTTATTGGCTTTCTATCGTATTTGAAAAGTTTTGAAATTTGTATTTGGCGTGGAGCGTTGAAAAGGTTAAGTAAACCGCACAGCGAGGGAATTCTATTATTAGGTCCTTACCTATGAAATTGGCGTTTTATATGGAGAATTTTATGAAACGGTGGTTTTCATACATTTAATTTTGCAGATTATTTAGTAACGTCAAATGCAAACCAAACAAAATTCTGTCAAGAATATTGGACATTTCTAAGCTATATTATACATAAGTTAATTACTTAAAAATAGTTAGCTTCATAAAACTCTGCGTAATTGAAACACTTGAACTTGCAGCACATGAAACGATTTGGGTTCACACTTTAATTTTAAACATGAAGTAAGAAATTGAACCATCTTATTTGTATCTAAAATCTTTGTAACATTTGGAAGTTAAAATTGAAATGAATAAATTCCGTAGGAAATAAAACACGTAAAAAAACGCCAATTTCATAGGTAAGGACCCAATATTAAAAACGCCTCAAGCAATCCTTGCTCAGTGTGACACCTGAACAGATCGGGATGAAACTTGGCACAAATATAGGTTAGGTCCTAGAATAGGACAAAGGATAGTTTTGTCCCGGAAAATTAGACAGTTTCCGAGGGAGCAGCGATAAACTACTTCTACGCGGACGGTGTCACAGGGAAAAGCTAGTAATTTATAAGAATCACAAGTTCCGCAACACGCCACACCAGATTTCTGTGGTTTTGCGGCTAAAACCGAATGTGTACATTCCGTGCCAAAACTCTAAATTGAATCTTATTAGGTAAACATCTGTAATTAACAGTAATCACTACATAGAATATAAAACAAAGTCGCTTCCCGCTGTCTGTCTGTCTGCCCCTATGTATGCTTAGATCTTTAAAACTACGCAACGGATTTTGATGCGGTTTTTTTTAATAGATAGAGTGATTAGGAAGGTTTTTATGTATAATAAACTCTGTTTTATGTACGGGTGTCACATAAACCGAAGCAAAGCGAGGGCGAGTCGCTAGTAGAGAATAAACATACAAGTACCGAATCTATCCTCGTAAGGCAAGTCCTACATATGGGACATTTAATTTTGTCAAAGTGACTTTTGACTTTAGTTGACTGATATAAGATTATTTTTCAAACTAACGAAATTTGACGTGGGCCTTACGAGGCTATTGTGGTGTTGTGGTGCGAGTTGTACTATCATGATGATGAGTGAAGGTTAAAAAATGCTTTTAAAATAAAAAAATACCAGAATTTCATTGTTTTTTGTTACATTTACATTTTATAAAAAAATATGTTGACAAACAAAACTTAAAGCGATCACTAGTAAATGGGAAAAGCATCGATAATTGAGTTTTATCGATATAGGCAATCCCTAGCCGGTCATTTAATTTTGCCCCGTATAATTTAACAAATATTTATTCCCGAGTCATTGATGTTTTCTATGTATTTAAGTATATATTTCTCTATATAAGTATTTATATCGTTGTCTAGTACCCATAGTACAAGCCTAGAGCTTAGTTTGGGACTAGGTCAATTGGTGTAAGATTGTCCCATTTATATTTATTTATTTATATTCCTAGGCCTGTTTACGTATGGATGAATGAATACACGATGCTTTTCAGCTGCCAAATAAAATATTAGGGGCAATCGCGCAAATTGACTAGTCTCAAACTATACTCTGATTATATTAAGACGATGCCCGTGACAGCTCATATGAACACTTATTACACTTATTTCTTTAACTATACATAAATAGGTACAAATATAGCGACGCCGTTCAGGAATTTAAACAATTAATCGCGTATTTTTAAACACGTGAATATAGTAAGTGATTGGGATTACGAAATATTAAGTATAAGCTCTAGGCTGGTAATATGGTTACTTGGCAAATATTAACATTCTTATATACAGAAATACATACAAAACATCCCACGACTGCAGCAAATACTCGCGCTCATCACACAAATATTTGCCCCAGCTGGGAATCGAACCAGAGACCGAAAGTTTCGTAGGCAGGGCCACTACCAATAGGCTAACTGCGTCCTTCGACGATATTAGTATTAGACGTAGCGTTCAATAGGTTAAACGAACACAATATATTTGTGGAAAAAAACAACATATTAAAGATCGCAGAGCGTTTGGTTCAATTAATTAAAAACAAATTTTAACTTAAAATTGTTAAAGTTATTGATTTTGTTAGGGTGTTAAAAACGTGACGCTCTCATGCATGTGTCTGATTTTTCTGTTTAAACATAACTATTAGTCAGAAAATATTATTGACAAAAATATACAGAAATCAAGTGTCCATAGCACTTTTTTATTAAATTTGATAATAGCTTGCTAAATAGCAATTAAATCGTGGCAAAGGATACACTAATTATTGCATATTTCTGAGAGGAACATACATAACTAGGAGCCAACATTGAAATAAGGCTTTATAAAGTGGTATAATGTAAAACAAAGACAGGATCTTAAATTTAAAGAAAAAAAAATTGTTAAAATATTTTAAGATTATTTTTTTTCATGTCTAATAAATAAATTTCACCTTAAAAGAAAATATAGCTCTCAAAATGGAGTAAAAATTAATCAGGGAGTTTTAAATAAAATAAAGAAGTAATTATGTTTGCGCCTAGTTCGGTAGATCGGGGTGAGTGTAAGATCCACACACCATGGTTATTAAGGCGGTTACTGTAAGACTTTCTGTGCCCACCCTCTGAACCTGCGCCAGCGAAGCCCTGGGGACAAAAAAAAACAATTAGAACACGTGGTCTATTCACCCTAATTAATAGAACTAGTGGGAAAATACCTAATATTACGATGACGAGCAATTTTTAATGATCAAAATCATGTTGTAATTTATATATATAGGAAGGAAAAGGCGCAAAACCATAAAAAAAACACCTGTTGTATTCTGTCTAAGAAAGAAAACAAATATCACATTCTTTTGGTGTCTTTGTTTCAGTAACATTTAAAAGGAAACTGAATAATAATGAGTAATGAGTAAGACTCGAACCTACATATTTTTTTTAAATAGCTAGGTTGGAGACTTGTTTAAAAATTTGCTACCATGCTCCAATAGGGTCATAAGTCATAAATCAATCAACGTTTGAAATTCGTTATAAACATCTATTTCTAACCAAGAATTCTGTACATTTAAACCATTATTAAAGTGAAACTAAGTATATACATTTTTCGAATAAATGAATGTATATTTAAAATTAAACATTCACAAATTCAGGTTAAGAAATATTTGTATTTAATACAAAATATTTTTTATTGTAATTAGGTTGTTGCTATTCAGTAAAACGCGATGATACAAGACATCGAGAGATAGACAGAAGTTAATTATTGTTTTGTAAGCTTTCAAGGGCCCTACATACGAAAGACCCCGAATAGGACGTGTTGTCCACATTGTTTATACCCCTATTATTATCGTATTGATTACTTCATAGCTCTATCGGTGGGTTAGTCGACAGCTTTACATCTGTGCTAATCCCCTATATGAAAAATAAGGCTGTCACCACCAATCCGTCGGGCAAAACAGACCGACGGATTCGTGTGCAAAGCCCTTTAGAACTCAGGGAATAATCAATCAATAATTAAAAAAAGTCAACAGCTATAATTCAAACGCAATCATAAACCTCAAATAAATGTATTTCGTCATTGGTAAATAAGCCTACACATAAATAAACACATAAAGTTGTTTTGCGTCATGTTTTTGCTAACAGGAAGTGCTACGGCGGCGTAGCCCTCGTAGCACCATAACTGTATAATGGTAGTATAATTATTATAGGTATTCTGCTAGGCAAAACAATAGGCTGGTAATTCGTGGTGAACCACGAAACGAGATTTAGCATAAAAATAATAAATAACATTAGAAACTGTCTTTGATTCTATGTTAGTAAATGATTCCCACACATTATCTTGTTGATGCTGTTTGCGATCGTAAAGTTGACAATATTTATTTATCATAACATACCAATAGCAATATGGTTTTACCAATTAGAATAGAGCTTCTGATCTAAGTCTGTATTTAAACGTGACACAAGTTGGCTGTCGATTTTAAAATATAACTAAACAAGAAGTGAAGCTATTAGGTTTTAGTTTTGTGACTAATTATTTAATAAAATCGTTGAAAATTAAACTACGTCAACTTATAAAATATTGCGTTTTGTTGCACTTGTTTTGCTGTCTTGATTTGCTAAAAAAAAGGTAAGGAAAGAAGCCAAAACAAATGGTTGCATTGTCAAACAATGTCAAAATATAAAGCCAATAGTTATACAATGGGTTGTACGAACAGCATCACTGTTAACTGACCACTAGTGATCATTATTGCAAGGTGACAAGGTTCACAAATGGTCAACTAACCGTGTTTCTGATGGTACAATGCAAAAAATCTTAAGAAGGCCTTTGGATTGAGGGAAACTCGGCTAGACTTTATTCTTAAGCACATAAGACCGCGCGAGAACTCGGTGGTCAACAACAAAGATATATAATATAAGTAATGTAGTACACATTTGCACCCTATCTGAGATGCCACAGCATGTTGTGGCGTATGAAGTTTGACGGCAATTGCCGACGTTAGGCGTCAGTGCCATTTCCGATGACGTGATTTTCCGGCTTAGGCGCTCAAAAGGTTAAAGTCTAGTTGCAATGTACAGTCACGTGATTTAATTTGGTACCCACCTTAGGTCCATAGTCAATCTGACATTCTACAACAATAAGGTTGAGTTACCTAAAAGTTACAAATGACTTGACATCTCTAATAACATTGACGACTTCAAGCACATTTTTCTTGAAATGGGTCCCAAATTAACGCTCGTGACCCTATAACTATAGACAGAAGTAAAAGAATGCTCACCGCGGGTCGTTCGATGGTGTAGTAGGCGTCGTCCTCGCCTTGCGCCAGGCCGGGCTCCGGCACCGGCTTGCCCGAGCGGTGCTTGCTCTTCTGGAACGTCATCTTCAAAGAACTCCTGTTTTTCTTGTTGTCTTTCTCTCCAGCGCCTCTATTCAGCTTTATAACAGTCTTGAGCGTCCCAGTGTAGTCCCCGGTACCTTTAGCAGATTTCTTACTCACCACTCCACTCATACCCCCCGCCCCGTAAATACGCTGTTTCTCTTTAAGCTTCTGTATCTTGGCTTCTTTGGCCGCTTTGTGAGTGAGTAAGCCCAGCGTACGCAGGACGTTCTCCTTGCGTCTCTGGCTTTCAGGCGTCTCGTTCAGCATGTTGCTCGGCCCCGGTAGGTTTTCAGTGGAATTCCGCGCAGATTTGCTGCGCTTCCCGGGACTCTTGCCCGGTTTAGCTAACTCGGCAGTCTCGGATAACTTGCTCTTTGCCGGCGTTTCACTCTTACTTTCTGGTTCTTTAACTTCCTTAAGTTCTACAGGCCTTTCTACTACTTTTTCTTGTACTTTCTCAACCGGCTCAACCACCATAGCTTCAGGCTGTACAATTTTACTTTTTTCTGCTGGGACCACAGTTTCTTCTACTTTTACTTCAGGTTGTTTTACACTCTCAACTTTTGGGAGTTCAGTGGCCAAACATATGTCTGCAGGAACTGGTTTAATATTTTCTAGAGGAGGCGCGAGGGCTTCCGTCTCCATTGGTTGCGCTTCTGGAGACTTAATGGCGACAGGTGCAGGCGATGGGACCGGCGGTGACGTTACTTTAGGTGGTGATTTTACTTTAGCCGTCGACGTACCTTGTGGGGTCGAAGTAACTTTAGCCGTCGATATACTTTGTGGGGTCGACGTTACTTTAGGCGTCGACGTACTTTGTGGGGTCGACGTCACTTTAGGCGTCGACGTAACTTGTGGGGTCGACGTTACTTTAGGTGTTGACGTACCTTGTGGGGTCGATGTAACTTTAGGCGTTGACGTACCTTGTGGGGTCGACGTTATTTTAGGCGTCGACGTAACTTGTGGGATCGACATCACTTGAGCTGGAGTCGACGTTACTTGAGGAGGCAGTGTCAGGACCTGAGGAGGCGGAGAGTTTACTTGAAGGGGCGGTGGAGACTTTACTTGAACGGGTGGTGGAGACTTTACTTGAAGGGGCGGTGGAGACTTTACTTGAACGGGTGGTGGAGACTTTACTTGAAGGGGCAGCGGAGACTTTACTTGATGGGGCGGCGGCGACATCACTTGATGAGGCGGCGATTTCATTTTCTCTAATACAGGATTTCTTTCCTCAGTCTCAATGCCTGTTTCAGATGATTTCCTCGACGTGGAATCTCTAGATTTACGAATGTCTTTAGTATCAGTGAATACACGCGGAGTTATTGATATTTGGCTAGTATCCAGCACCACACCCTTCAACGTGGTGGTGGGATTATTTTGATGTAAGTTGGCGAAATGTTGTAGATCCAATTGTGGACCCGGAGCCGTTTTATCAACAGACTTCCTGATTTCTGTCAATGTCACATCCTTGCCCAATGATTTCTCAAAAATGCTGATAGCATCTGTGTCTCTGGAGTGATTTGAGCTCGTTGATTCTTTTCTTGAACTAAAACTATTCCGTTTTATTAGTGTAACTGAGTTTGGCAGATCAATGTCAATCGACCTTCTGGGTTGATAATCCCTTTTAACAATTGATATTGCTGAATTGTTTTCAAAACAGCTGAGTACATTCTCTTTTTCAATAGGCCTTTCAGGAGACCGTACAGACTGGACATCTGTTAGTTGCTTGATATGTGCTCCTGACTTGGGTATTAAAACCACATCATTTGTCACCATAACAGTTTTGCTGTCAGTGGATTTTGATTCGGATTCTTGCCGTTGTCTTTTCTTGTCAAATTCTTCAAAAACTTTCAGTCGGTCCATAAGTTTGTCTATGCTGGCTACTGTGCTAACTTTGTAGGATATTTCTGGCTTGCTGTTGTCTACGGCTCTTTCAAGGGAATCCTCTTCGTAGTGAAGTCTTATATTTTCGCTATCGTCATTCTTCGACGGGGTGTTCTCGGGGGTTGCTGACGCGTCTTTGTCCTTAACAGGTGTCTCGGGGGTGGCTATACTATTGTTATCGCCGAGCGGTTTAGATAGCCCGTAGAATTTGGCGACCGATTTGGTTTGTGATTGGTCATTGTGTTCTACCATAGATTCGTTGGCCATTTCATGGTCGCGGTCTATGTTTTGGTCCAGGTTGTTTATCAGGTCGTCAATCTCTTTGGAGAGTGTCTCGAGAGTCTCCTGTTTCTCCTCGGCGGGCTCACCCGTGATAGTGGCGCTAGCGCGGCGCGCAGGCTCCGCGGGCTCGGCTGGCACGACGGGCTTGGCCACGGCAGGTGCCGGGGGCACCTTACCCATGCTCAGCCGCGCCGCCGCTGCCACCTTTCTCCCCCTCCTCGCCTTTCTAATGTTCTTCGACACCTCCTTTGAATTAAAAGTCTTGGACATACTAGTGAGTATACTACTACAAGCATCTAAAAGCGTATCCTTTTCAGTCTTCCTCGATTTCCTGTCTTCTACATCAGATGAATTTAAATTTTCTAATTTTAACCTATTACTATTATTGTTGTCTGAGTCTAATGAAGTACTTCTTTTTAAGCTCATATTTCTCTTACTCTTTTCATTTATGCTACATCTATTTTCCGTATCCGGTTTTTCTGTTAATTTAGGATCGTGAGAAGGCACTTTTTCTGTAATAGAGATCTGTACATTATTTTCAAAATCTAAATCTAGGTCAGTCTTAGGCTTTTCTAATTTTTTATTGAGCTCCTTGCTGTCTGAGTCCATGAGTGTCTCGCTGAGGCTCACGTCAGACTCGGTGATGTCTGAGCATTTGGAGATCTCACTTCCTTCACGGGAGCAGGAGCGGCCTCTCTTGAGCTTTTTGCAATCCTCATTAGTATCTGCAGCATCGCTAGTCTTTGAATCAGAAAGTAGCCTGCGTCGCTTTTTCTGTTCCTTCATAACAACCTCATTCAACAGGTTGCTCTTCACTTTCCGTGGCTTCCCACTGCGGAGGTTTTTGGTCTCCACAAGGGATGGACTATTGCTTCTCTCAGAGCGCATTGAATAGGGGCTGGTCCGGGGACCCAGCACTAAGCTGCTGGGAGAGTCTCCGAGGACTGACTTCATCATGATTTTATCTGAAGTAAGCCTTTGCCTTTTGCCACCAGTCTTGGGGCTTGAAGACCTAGAGTTGGGAGTAGTATCGTCAATAGGCTCCTTTTTTATTTCAGAAGCTGGTATCAATGGGAAGGTTTCTTGAGAATTATCAGGTTCACTTCTGACTGCTGGCTTCCTGCCCCTAGTCTGCTTTATAACATTCTTCAGAGTACCCTTTACTGTGCCAACAAGTTTCTTACCAATTAAGGTTTTCCGGACACCAAGTGGTCGCTTCTTGACAACAGCTTTAGGTTTTAAAATTTTCTTGGGTTCTTTGGATGTTTTGCCATCATATTGTAACACTCCTTTCTTGTCCTCGTCAGTGACACCAGAGAATTTCTTGCGGGCCTGTCTAGTTTTAGGTTCTATAGTAGCTTCATCATCGTTACTTTTTTCCAACTCATCTTTAGTTTGTTTAGTTTTCATGATGGAATGTGTGGTGGGAGAAGATCCCGTACTTCCGACATCAGGTAAAGATTGACTGTCAGCTCTGGACTTAGACCTGAGATTGATGGTAGAGGTGGAGCGAGCCCTGTTGGGGCTAGTATCCTCTCCGTCTGTGTCCGGCAAAAGGGAGTCACCCAGGGGTTCCTCAGGGCTCGTGTCGCAGCCGCTGTCGTCCTTGCCACCGCTTGCAGAGCCTCTCACTCGCAAGGAATCCTTCACCTTGTTGTTAGAACGACATTGAGCCATAATACGCCTCTACAGGGTACATTCCAAACCTGAAAAAGGAAAAAAAACACGCTAGAGCACCTTCCAATCACAATTAACGACGTGGTATTAAAAATAAAACGAGCATTTGATACGTTTCTCACATAAAATTGAGTGACGTTAGTTTCAGACTAATTATAACGGGATTTACTTTTTAATTCACGCTTTTTAACACAACATTATGTTCTTGATGATAACGTGGGCCGAAACTAACCGGCAGACACTTAGATTGTTAAATAAATCGATGGAAAAATAGTGGTAAACAAAAGCTGAACACTGTAACACCGAACAAGTTCGCGCACTATTTGTTCAAACACTGCTTTAATTTCACAGTGAAAAATCGGCCCCGTTTAATAACAAAGGTTTAAAAACACTACTTACGCACTAAAATACTTGTTTACATCGTTCATTAGGAAGAAAATCGCACCGCAAAGTCATGAAAAAGTCATGTTTTGGTGGCCATAGGCCGCGATTGACACCTAACGCCACCTACCAGCTGACAGTGCGTGTGCGTCGAACGAACGAAAGCCCCAAATCATTTCCCTAGCCGTGGCGCGCCTCTGCAATGTCCTAACAATATACTCACATTTTATCCAACGAAACATCCAAAAACCACAATAAAACGTCAATTAGACACACAACGCACCATAATATGCAAAAAAGTTCAATATAAACACGCGATTAAACTTAGAAAACGATTTTTGAAAAGCCCGAATGTCTGCAGGCGTCCGCCATAATGTTTCCTTCGAAACGAATAATATAGTTCTTATTGCTCTTGTAGCAATTCGCTCTATTCGCTATTCAAAATGGCGGCGATGTGGCGTGCACAGTGCGCATTTGCGCGACTTTTTACCGGAAAAACTGGACAGATCTTGAACAACGCAACAGATTTTGGTGCAAAAATCACCCCGGAATCACTATCGGTAATATTTTAATTATATTTTCACTCGCGTCGCGTTGTAATGTGGCTTTGACCGCAACATGTGACAGAACTATGGCCGTACGGTGGGGCACGCAAGTTGTCCTCGCTTCACGTAACATTATTTTCAGAATGACGTTGATTGATGAGTAATGACAAGCTACGCCGCGTGTAGGTTTTATTGAAAGTAATTGAGTTTATACCTATGAAACCTTTGAATCAGATTTAGGTACAAATTAATATTTTGAAATAAAAGATGAACATTGTTACCTAATTGTTAGGTTATAATTTATTTACTTATTTCTTTCTTAACAATGATAATTTAAAAAATGAGTTAGGCTGATAGTTAAGCAAGCTTAGATAGTTAGAAATACTTTTAAATAACATGTTTTATTTATTGTTTCAGGTATTCGTATCCAGAAAATACTCAAATTATGCACATTCTCCTTTAATACATAAACTGAAGGATCAATACGAGTTTGAAGTAGTAAAAAATCCCCCCGAATGGGCTTACGTGGAAAGACTCTTGCCTTTTGAAACCATTCCAGAGGTGAAACCTAAAGCCACCTACCCTTCAGGCTGGATACCCCCGAACGAAAAGGCGGAGGAGCTGCCCTTCTTTATAGCCAGAACCAAAAATCATGAACTACCCATATATTTACAGCTGACATTGAGAGGCCAACGTAAAATTACAATTGTAAAAAAAATCGAGGGTGACATTTGGCTCATGAATGACGAAATTAAGGAACTTTTGGAAAACAAATATAGCAGATACGTAGAAACCAGGGTTCACGAGTTAGGACGGTTTATAGAAGTCAAAGGTGATCACGTTAATTACTTGCGTGACTGGGCCCACTCCAATGGATTTTAATATGAGTTAAATTTTAGTTTTCAAATAAAAATGTCACATTGAGATAGTAATGGCTATATTTTATTTTACCCATTTCCCCTGTTATAATCACTTAATACAATCATTTAACAATTATTAAAATTGTACAAGTACATTTTGCTCAAAAATAAGATAATTTTTGACGATTGCGTGTCAGTTATTCATTTCTAACGCATGTCTCACATATTGTAACCTTTACCCACGCAAATAACTTGCTTTCAGGCAAGAATAAAATTTCGTCAAAATTAAATCCGATTCTATTTTGTTGTAAAAGCGCGAGCGGTAGCTGAGTCGCCGGGTATACGCGGCGTGAAGTTAGCTTCGTTCAGTCGTCGCCAGGGGCGCCGCCATCGGCGGAAGGTTTATCTACACAGCTATATAACATCCGGGCACATTGGGCCTCTCGACTCTCGACTCGATTTTACGATCCAAAGACTCCACTCTTTGTTAAAGGCAACTTTTCTGTATCGCTCGCTCGATTAATACTCACTGATACGCTTTTCAGATGACCACGTAAACACAACTTTAAGGTTAATATAGTTTATTTTTAGTAGACATTATGAATAAATATGTTGTAATTAGGATTTGAAAGTTAAGTTCATTCCGGGCACATTACGTTAATTAGAAATCGATGAACTAAGTTATATAAATTAGTTAGGTAGGTACTTACGTGGTTACAGGTATTTAATAGGCATATTCAAGGTTGATCGCTTTCAGCAGGACTTTGTTAGTTATCTATAGATAGGTGGGTAAGTATTTTACTATTTCGATTGCTACCTAGTTACGAATTGGATAACTAAGGTACCTATTCTAAAACCATAATTAAAACTTTTATCCATACAGGTAAATCGTGACGTAGGCAAATAACAAAGGTTAAGTGTTAAGTAAAGTTTTTGTTTTCATTAGCATTTTAAATTACGCCTTGGCCATATTTTATTACACGTAGATACCTAACTAATTATTATTTCTGAAGTAGTGTAGTGGCCGCGTGGCACGAGGCACGATATTTTGTAAGTTCTTTATAGGTTAGTAAAAATAAATAAGTACTAACTTATAATTATATTTCGTTTTAAAATTTATATTATAACTTAATTTGAAATGTTATACCTAGTTATAGTTGAGACATGAGTTTTTTTATTATGATTCACGGTAATTTTTCTCTGAAAGTAAAGTCAAAATTTATCTGTTTTATTATACCTAGTTACTTGAGTAAATAATAATAGCATAACCTATGTTGGTCTGTTTGTACCCACTTCATGTGAAATTTGGTACTTAAGTACATGAATAGCTTAGCCTGACGACGGACATGGGGTAGGAAGTTTTTAACACGGAGAATTGGTTAAAAGCTATGCATTCTAAATTAAATCAGATAGGTAGGTACCTATATTTTTAAACTTGGCTAGGTATACGATAAACTAATTAACTTTTTTTTTATTAAATACATTTTTAGGACCCTTATGTTATGTTACCAATGTTCCAACGGCAAATTTATCACATTTTTGAAGTTGTTTTTTTAAAAAAACGTCTAGAGGTACTTTTTTAGGGTTAAACAAAATTTTAATGGATATCGGAAAGAGACAACTGCGAAGGACGGACGCGTCTGCATGTCAGAGCGAGATAGCGCGTATTACTGTCTCTAGCGCACAGGGCACAGCTGAAAATACTTAACCAAACTGCAAAAAAATATCGTTTCGACCACGCTCCAATCCCACAAAACTTTTAACAAAATTGTACAGTTAATCATGGGAAAAGTTGGCAATTAAGTAAATGAAAGTGTGATTGTTTATTTTCTCTTCACGGTGCAACACCTAGATCGATCAACGTAAAATTTACTACAGACATACATTATCCAAGAGACGAACGATGCCTATAATTATTATACCGAAAAATCTAACAGTTCCCTAAGGAACAGCGATGAACGGCTTCAGCGCGGAGTCGCGGGCAAAAGTATGTTTTATACCTATAATTAAGTAAAAACGTTTTCGAATCTGGTCAACATAGCATAATATTTACGATTTCATTCGATAGACAGTTAGGGATCAGACGCACCATCCCTTTCACTCTTCGTTCGTGACTAAAGAATTTAAGGTCTCTATTTCGGCTGTTTTTAGGGTCCCGTACCTGAAAAGGAAAAACGGAACCCTCAAGACCATTTATCTCGGGAACGCGTGGATGTATCGAGTTGAAATTAAATCCATATATTGACGTCTACAGTCCCTTGAAGCCGTGAAAAAATCTAAACTTCTAGGTAAACGTAAAAAAAGATACGGCAGTTAATGCCGCTAAAAACGCATATTTCGACACTGTCGAGTGAATCAAAATTTATAGGTATTTTCCGCTGACCTAGAACTATTAAAGGGGTTTGGGTAAAAGTGTTGTCATTTGTAAAAGTCATACATTTTCAAGGTGAGAGGCCATTAGTATAAGTGGTAAATTATGATAGAATAATTAAAAATAAACATGTTTTGTTATGTAATGTAATACTCTAAAGTGCATCGGAGCCGAGATATTTAATATTCTAACCTAGGCGTACTTTTAGTGCTAAAAACTGAACACTTAAATCTTAAATATCTCGGCTCCGATATTATTAAACGCCATAAATTATATAAATCTATGTGTATTTCGAGGTCCTCTAAATAACTATGTTAAAATCATCCGCGGCCGCTGAAATAAAAAATGACAATATTCTTCAAACAAATTTACCCAATGCCCTTTGGTATTAAATAATAGCATACACATAGGTACCATAAAAATACATGTATCTTATACCTAATTACATTAGCCAGAAAACAACTCACTAATATTTTAGCCCCAGCTACCAAAAATACCGTCTTATACTACAAGTATAGGGGAAAATCTGAAAACAATTCATTTTTAATTAAATCCGAAAAAAACAGGGTCTTTATGCAAGGCACGGCGGTTCAAATTTTGAATTGAGTTAACCGTGTCATGTGGGGTGGGGGGTATGGTATGAAAATTATATAGGGGCGGAAGTTTGTCTGTGTTTTTTTTGTTTTGTTTTTAAGGGGTTGAAATGGAGGGTCTCTGAAAGTTCCTACACTCAGTTAAATATTTACGTCAAACTGTTTTGTAGGTTACGTTCATGATTAATTGATGATTTACTTTTGATGATTGATGCTAGTTACTTGCATAACCAAAGAAACAACCAAATAATACATTTAGTTGTTTTTTCCGTTATTAAACTAACAAAGCATTTACATTCTTTATTCTTTAAGAAGTTTCCATTTTAAAATTAATACTTAAGCTCACATTATTTATTTGACAATAAACAATCACACACTGCAAGTGCAACACAACAAACAGGGCTGAGATTCTACACGGTAAAACCATATTGCTTTTTACTGGTTATCGTATCGTCAACGTTTTGACTGTTTTGACAGCTCTTAGGGCCACTTGCACCACAAATATAAACCCGAGTTAAAATGTCAGTTTTCGACTGAATCTAACGTTTACTAACTCCAGTTAGTGTCACCTGGTGTTAATTTTTGGGTGCAAGTGGCCCTTAGGTATTAAGGTGACAGTAATGGCGTCAGAGTTAAAAACTATACCATAACACGTCAAAGTCAAAATTTTACGCTGTAGGACAAAAGATAAATAAACTTAAAGCATAGCACATACAGATACGTAGACAATTTAGGGCCTTATTAGTAAACTGATCTCAACTGTATAATCTTAAGATGCGTCAAAAAATACAGTTTTCTATGCCTTGGCGTATTTTGTTTTATGACGGGAACCTCAGCTAAGATGACTTTAATAAGTATAGCCATTATGTGCATATTAAACTTCAACTTTTGTTCTAGAGCAATAAGGCAAACTTTTACTTTCCTCTTCTAACTTTAAACTTCCTTATTCTTAATATTTTCCTCCATCACCCAAAGGTTAGCTGCAAGAGATCCCTTAAAGAGATAAGTTCATCTTCGTACATATTCCTTTTTTATACATGTTGTATTTGAATTTCTGTGTTTTGTACAATAAACATACTTAGAGTAAGATAGCAGTCAAAATAAATAAAAAAGAAACCCTCGATATAATGACAACCCCTACTTTCAGACCTTATATCTCCTAATTGGCCAAACCGATTTTCATGAAACCTAGCTAAAAACCATCTTAACTAAACTAACTTTATTTAAAAAAAACCGGGTCCAAATCGGTCCAGCCGTTTTAGAGTTACGATGCCTTAAGGCTCAGTTTCATTGGTCGATAGCCCTCACGCTTTTCGTGATACATTGCTTCGCTGCAATAGATCCCGGCTTGATGATGCCAGAACAACTCGTCAATGGATTGCTACAAGTATGCGGCTACTGCCAAACTTAGCGCACAGTCCACCCGATGGTAAATGGCCTCTGTGATCCATAGACGTTCTCAAGACTTCAATTTCAAGACTGCAATCTTAAGGCCCGTATTAATAAACTAATCTCAACTCTAATGCTCGTCTCGAGATGTGTCAAAAATGTCAGTGTTCTATGGTTTGACGTTTACTTTGACGTATCTTGTGACGGGTCTCTCAGCCAAGATGAGTTTATTAATACAGCCCTAAGACTGCAATCCGAAGATGGAATATTAATAGGTTTCAGATTATTAAGGTGGCCTGTGCGCTCGTTTGCCTTCTCTGTCCATTAAAATACAGTTTTCTATGACTTTAAGCTTATTTTGAAGTATCTTAAGACTATGTATCGTATCCAAGATCAGGGCGCCGACTTTTTAATTTTATCAGGTGTTTTCTTTTTCGTTTTACCGGTCATAAATTATTCTCACGCCTCGCCTGGGGCCCTACTATGAAAATCGAAGTTCGGAGTAACAATAGATTAAACGCCATGATCCCTGTCAATCGTCATTCGAGACTAAAATTTAGAGATAGGGATGGAGTTAACATAACTTCGAACTTTAATTTTCAAAGTAGGGCCTTTGATATCAAATAGTTACGAATAACATTCTAGGGGCCTAATATGGCTGAGTTTATCGCGTGATAATTTTTGGATAAGGCATCCGTCACCTTCTTACAGGTACATAAGAACTCGTGTCAAAAAGTGACGGATGCTTTATCCACAGTTGACACGCGATATAGACGCAGATATACTAGGCCCGCTATTATAAAAATAATAGTTATAAAATTTATTGAATAAGTCAGTTACAAAATCATACTTAAGTATCACAAAAAAGTTTGTAAATAGAAAAAAAAAACAATAGTATAGATGCAGCTGGATTAGGAATACCCTGTGCCATAAGAACCAGCACTCTTCCATAGATAGAGGATACAACAAGAAGAAAAACTTAAAACTTAGATTAACATAATGAAACATTTTTTTTAAAGAAAATAATAACCTAAAAAACACGCTCAGTGTAGGGTTCCGAAGCCGTTACAAACAAATTAGACCTCGCGACAAACTAAACTTGGCCGTTGGAAAACTGTTATGCCCATACATCGACATATGTCGCGGTCAGTTTACCAACACCGCAAATAAGTTTTCGGCAATCGAAGCTCAGTTTAATACAGCCATATAAACCCAGTTCTCGTTTCGATATAAATATGCTAGTGTGAGCATCTCGTAAGTCCACGACAGATTTGGCGTCAGGCTCTTGGCATACTCGTCAGTTTTCTTGGCACAGCTGCAGACGCGTCAGTTGGGGGACGCGGCCGTTGCATGTGTGGGTAAGCCAATATAAATTATTCCGAACCAGAGGGGCTATTGCCTAATGCACTCGCAATCCCAGTCGGCTTCAAAGCGGAACAATTGTTTTCATTTTGTATGCAGACAAGCCTTCGATTTTCAAAATGAAAACAATTGTGATTGCGAGTGCGTTAGACAATGGGCCCGCGGATCTTCCAATAGCGCTTTTATACGATAAGATTTTTAGTGATTGTATTTTTGGCTGTAGGGGGGGGGGCACACTTGACTCTATTTCACAAACGAATCCTTTAATCGAAAAACTGTATTCACAAACGCGCAATATTTTTAAGAGTTTGTGTATTCTTTTCTTTTCATAAAGCATAGCATTTATTGCTTTAACTTATTACCAGAAATCTGACAAATGGGCGTCATTACTCGCAATTAAGTGGATATGACTAAAAATATTTTTTCTTTTTTTTTAATTACGTTATGATTTCTTACCTGAACTGTCTGGATCCTTTGCAGGACAGTAATAAATAAATAATGCACAGACGTGAGGAGTGGCTTTTAACATTAATCTACTTAAGTTTGCTCCATTAACATCCGTGGATGGCGAAAGGAGCTTTTCACCTCATACGTTTATTTTAGCCGTGAAAAGGTATAAACTAACCACGGAAGAAATATAAAAAATACTGTTTATTTGCTTTAATAAATCTACGCAAGTCTTTGTATCATTTATTTACCTATTAGTGCCTTGCAAAGGATCAAAATTATTTTTTCATCAAACTTGCTCGTAAATAGTGTCCTAAAATGCTAGAAAAATCGACCGTAAATCCAAAATAATACCCGGGGGCCTTTTTTTTTAAATATTATACGTGGACTCAAACTATCACAATACGTCAGGACCCCAATTCTTGTGGCATTCGATATGAAGTTTTATTCGAGATGAAATGTCAGTTGCATACAATTTCCTAAAAATCTCGCATATAAACTATTGATAACGACTGTCACTCCGAACACGTTTGACATTATCTGTGGTAAGTCACAGACAATGATGTAGTCTGCCGCTAATAAATAAGTTAAAAATATGATCTTTTGTCTGATTTTATTTCATTTCCTCGCAATTGTGATGATGAAAAACATTGTATGTTACACGGGTGGTAGAGGAAATACAAAGCTCTAGTCATTAAACCCTAACAGACTCGTTTGTAATTCCTTCTTTACCACCCTTAAGACTATTTACGCCGAGCGTACGCCGGATGTACAGTGGCGCCCTCATTACTTTTATTGTGTTTTCTAATAAACTAAAGTATTTTCTTAAAATTGGACGAAATGTTTTTGTATTACAAATGAAAACACAACTTACAGGGTATATCATATAGTTTAATAACAATTCACCTTCGAGTTATTAACTTAACGAAAAAAAGTGGCCACCTTTTCCCGTTAAGCTGACTACTCAAAGGGTAATTGTTATTAAAGTTTGTTACGTATCCCATAAATTGTGTTTGTACTTGCGCTACAAATACATTTTGTTTGGTTCCAAGGAAATTCTTTAGTTAATTAGAAAACCCAATAATAGTAATGAGGGCGCCACTGGACGCTCGGCGTTTGCTCGGCGCAGTCTTAATACACAAATGTCCTATTTCAATACAAGCGCCATAAGATTTTACCGTGTAGAATCTCGGCCTTTGGGGCTCTAATCAATTTGGTGGAAAAGATGGGGGGAGGCCTTTGCTCAGCAGGGGGTGGGACATTAACAAGGCCTAAAAAATATAACCCTAATGGTATTTGAAATCTAAGACCAATGCTAATTATTACATCGGTTGTGTTATTCGGACACCCACACCGGAACATATCAATGCGAACACTGCTACTATTACTATGATCAGCGTCTATTAAATATGATGATTTATTATCTAGACTTTTTCACTCGGGCCCGGGCTCTATTCCACTTTGTTTAAGCCCATCTTGTTTCTACATCAAAATCTCATTGTTAATCTATCCTAAGTTTTGTTTACCGACAACTTGCCAACTGTTAAATTTGGCAAATTCTCAAGTTAGAATGCTTTTTTTTTATTGTAATGTTAAATATAGGTACGAGTACCTAGTACCTACTTACTTTTGCCTAATTTTAAGATTATATCGCTTTTACAACCTTTAGGTTAGGTTTGTTAACAATCCTGAAAAGATAAAGTTTTTTTTTTAAGAAAAAAAGGAGTTTTTAACTTATGACAAATGGAGAAATGAAACAGTTTGGCAAAAGAAAATTCGGATCCTTATTGTTTGTGGAAACTGTAGTAGCTAATACCGCCTAGTGAATACGTGGAAGAAGCACAGTTTGATTAAGAGTGCATCGGGCGTCCAGTGGTGCCCGCATTACTATAATTGTGTTTTCTAATAAACTAAAGTATTGTCTTGAAATCGTACTTTATTGGTTGTACTAATGAATACACGATGAAAAGGGTACCGTAAAACGGGGTGAGTAGGGGTTAAGGGGTGACTTAAAATAAGTCATAACTGAATACAATTGTAACAAGTACTGGATGGTCAATAACGTTACGTCTATTGGAGTCAATTTCAGTCTTATAATTAGTAACATATGCTTCATTTAAGGTTGTGTCCCTACTCACCCCGGTTTACGGTACAGTCGAAGTCATAAATATGTTTACACTTTAGTACCTTGTCACTTTAATCAGTGTGACAATTTCATATGACAGTTCAAACATGATGTTAAATAGACAAGGTACTAAAGTGTAAACATACTTTTGACTTCGACTGTACATGACAAAGTTTAATAACATTTAACCTTCGTCTAGTGAACATAACGAATAAACGTGGCTTTTTCTTTCCGTAAAGTTACCCACTCGTAGGAGTCGAAGGTCAATTATAATTCAATTATGTCATATGTATATAAACACTTTATCGTACAAAAGAAAAATAAAAACAATACAATAAACAAGTAAAAAGGAGAACTTATCCCTTTAAGGGATCTCTTGCAGCTAACCCTTGAGCGATTGAGAAAAGTGAAAGGTTGTGCATCAAGTGCACTTTGATTTCATGATAATACTTTAGTTTATTAGAAAACACAATTTATAGTAGCTAATTAGGGTGTCTGTAATGGCATCGATTTTAACTCGGCCGTCATTAAGTACTGTTAAGTAAATAAGCGTTATCAAATTGGTGACAATACGATAAAACATCAAAAACGATATGGTTTTTACGGCCTAGAAAACCGGGCGCGCACGTAGGCTATATTTATGGCCTACCGAAATACGATACGTATCCCACTGCTCATCTCAGCTTAGCTGTTAGATGGTTCTTTTAAACTAGTCACTTTATAATTCGTCACGGAATTATAAACCATGCCTAAGTGGTCCTGTCAGAGCATTATTAGTTATGTAACGTACGGTCGACCAAGAAAGTGGTCTACCAGTTCTGACAAAAGTTTCAGTGAGATCTAATTACCGCTAAGGTACACAAAGAACGTCCGTTTTTACAGGATCCTCCTTAACGGATCTTTTTGCCTCGTTATCTTCTTTTTTACTGGATCCGGAATCCGGTATTGTGTTTGAACTCGCTCATACAACTACATACGCCATCAAATAACGGACCTGTAAAACGGATGGCTATGTGTACGCACCCTAGCGTACAGGTTTAATTGTCACTGTCATAATATTAATGCAAGGGAAAATGGAACTTGTTGCATCATGACGTGCAAAGAATTTCAACCGTTGGGAGATAGACCACATTTTGTATATGAATTTAAAAGAAAATCTCCCTTGGCTCTCATTGATTAGTGTGCGTGATTATTAATTCAGGCTCACAGGAAAAAGTGGCGTTTCCGGTTGATATTTTTAACCACTTCGTCGTCCGTTGTTTTGGATTTTTAACTACGTCTTGTACTAATGTCTACCACATTCTATTTTTTTTTTTTGTTTGTTTTCCTCAATCGCCCAAAGGTTAGCTGGAAGAGATCCCTTAAAGGGATAAGTTCGCCTTTGTACATTCTAATTCTGTAAATATTGTATTTGATTTACTGTTTTTTGTACAATAAAGTGTTTACATACATACAAACATTACGCCGGCCGACAAATCAAAAAGGCGGTTTAAGAAAATAAAGCTGCCTACTTGCGATCCCAGGAAGGCTCGCGTCCAGTTGCTGACATTTACTTAATATCCTTTTCAATACTAAATCCCTCCTTTTTTAATGGCTGCTGGCTCCCAGGGTTGCCTACGGTCCTCTACCAACCTTTCCCTAACTAGCCGTCCGACAAATCCCAAACGTAGGGTGATCCAGTAATGAAAAAAAAAGGACTTTTACTGAAAAATTTAGTTTGAAAATGTAAATGATACGGTAAAATCGTAAGTTTTATAAGGTCTGATTTTTATTCCCTCAGAAAAAATGTAAACAAAGGTGTCGCCGTAAACGAAAAACATTTGCAGTATTCAAAATATTTTTACTTTCCACAATTATAAGAAATCGTCTATAAAAAAACTAGATATTGTAATTAAGATTAAAGAATTTAATCTGTTGATGGAAAACTTCATTTTGATATAAACTCTTTGTTGTGTTAATTTAAAACGTAAAACCGTTTTTTTACGCATAATTTATTTATTGCACTGGTATCATTGACTCGATACACCCGTGTTAACAAGTTGACGTCTGCTTGAAATATTTGAGACATTACTTCACTCGCTTCGCTTCACCATTCGTGCTCCCGTCGTAATCGCTTTCCAGTGACTCATTTATGCCATTTTAATTTCAATTATATCTCAAATTTATTATTATATCACGGTTCGAGCGAAATGATAACTTTATATTATATTTCTTGCTGGCCCAAACTTTGAGATCCCCTGAAATGTCACTTTGACAGTGACGTAACTTTGTTTACATTTTTTCTGTGAGAATAAAAATCCGACCTTATTTCGGAGCTCGTTCAGACATTTTTTCAGATACGACTTATTCTCTACTTTCGAGAAGGAACTTGCTGCACTCGGTAAATTTTTTGCCTCTCAATCGATCGTTTTTTAAATCTGAATTAAGAAAGTAGTTACCTACTGTCAAGACTACTCTCCTCATACATAAACCTAGTTTCTTCGACTTTCCCTTATCTCTTCCATCACATTCGAATATTAGCTATACCTATACCTAGATAGTATTTAAAAACAATTGTCTGTCTATATTCACATTCTTAATTACTTAGATATCTATACTAACGTAAAAGCACCTATTATGGACAAGGCTCCAGTGATGAACATTATCATTTTTTTAAATGAAAACATATCAATACTAAACATTTTATTCTAATAGTAGTAATCCCGAATAATTTAATATAATCTAATTGTAGCACTAAAAGCATTATCAATCTCAGACTTATATTTATGGAATTGTTCACAACTGGAGCACTGTCCATAATAGAAGCTTTTACCTTCATCACTACATAGTATAAAACAAAGTCGCTTCCCGCTGTCTGTCCCTATGTATGCTTAGATCTTTAAAACTACGCAACGGATTTTGATGCGGTTTTTTTTAATAGATAGAGTGATTCAAGAGGAAGGTATTTTATGTACGTGTATTATAGAAAACTCAAATAAACCGAAGCGAAGCGAGGGCGGGTCGCTAGTAATATTATAATGCTGAAGGGTTTGTTTGTTTGCTTGATCGCGCTAACCTCAGGAACTACTAGTCCGATTTGAATAAATCTTTCAGTGTTAGATAGCCCATTTCCCGGAGAAGGCTCACATAAACCGAAGCGAAGCGAGGGCGGGTCGCTAGTAGATACAGTTGTATTCAATTTCAAATTTCACTTTGTTAATGGCGACTGAAACGCTTACTCAGGCCCTAGACAAGATGCTTTCAGCGTTCGTTATCGTTATAGATGAATTAGCGAGAGCATGGAATTGCATATGTACCTAGTGGTATTGTGTGTGTATAGGCATTCTATATTTGAAATTTCCCTTTTCCCCTACTATCAGCATAAAAAGAGGTTTGTAATAAAATAATTATATTTAAGAAGAAAATTCAAAAATAATGTCAGTGTCAAATTCTAATAGTAGTTTATGCAATAGTTGTATAAGAGAGGTCAAAATATATGAGTGGCGTGAGTTACGATGTGAGCCGAAGGCGAACATCGTAAAGGAAAGCGCCACGAGTGTTTTTTGACTTAGTTATACACCGTTGCATACAATACTTTTTCTACGACTAGGTTTCAAATGAAATGCAAAATTAAGCGAAAAAACTTACAAACGAACGAACGAAGTAAAGAACAACAAACGAGCGGGAAACAAGAAAATGACAAAATATGTGTCTATGGTTTACTTTGTTTTTAAATTGACGGAATGGAAAAAAGAATTATTTACAATTCCAAAACATTTTAATTTGACCAATCAGAATACTTCACTAAATTAAATCCACCAATCACAATACACATCGACTGTCAAACGGAACGATAGGTTCTTTTAGGTACGTGTTTCTCTTTAACTAATTTAAATCTTTTAAAAAAACTTTGTAATTCGTATCAACCAATCAGAATACAGCTATTTTAAAATCGACCAATCAGATAACTGAAATCATTTCTCAAAACATTAGGTGTTTTATAGTCCCTATTTCACAATCGTTAAAATATGATTAACAGGCTACACTTAGTAATCTGTGGCGTATCGTTAGGGCGACTTTACGACACCGAGAGCTGTTATGGGGAATAGAGTTATAGACTTTTCTGAAGTCATATTATCTATGTTCTTATAATAGTGTTCGTGACTATGTAAAAGACTAATAAAAGTACAGGAGTAGAAAAATATTATTTACGTTGTGCGTATATTTTAACGGATGATTTTATTTAGCAACTGAAAGAATTAATACTATTACTGCTGAGGACTGGGAAAATATTTGACACCATGTCGAATGTGAAGAAAATAAATAGATATAGATGTCAAGAAGGGGAAATGGATCGAATTACAGATCATAATTTTGGTTCCATATTGGCTCATATAAAATTGGCCTTTCGATTTTTTATACAAATAACGATTTGTGACTATACTCATCATTACTGCGAAAAATTTTGCTCATACTTTTTTAAGTCATAATTATCGCAACTCATAATGCATTTTTTCAAAAAACTGTTACTTTGTTTAGATTTTTATAAATCTAACCGAACCTAACCTAATTTTATCTACACGTAAAATATTTAATAAATTCTGAAAAGTGTACGGTACCATGAATATTGGCGTTATAAGTTCAGATGATTATAAGTTCCGATCATTAGTATGTATTAAAAAAAAATGAAGAATATAAAGAGTGATCATTATGTTGTAAAATTATATGAGATACAATTTTATATGAACTTTGGCGCACCCCATAATATTATTATCAATATTGGTGACAACACTAACAGCTCAGATGAAGAATTAAATAATAGGGAATGAAAAAAAAAAGACTGAGTATTGTTTTACTTGTTAAGAAGAGAAATATGATAAGAGAGGGTAAGTATGTAATTTCATTAAATTAGTAGAAATACTTACGTTATTCTACTTTCATGCGAACCGTACAACCACTACAAATGCAATTCCACGCTCTCGCTAATTCATCTATACCCGAAATGGATTGACGTAAGCTGTTAGACGGTCGTGTCGAGCGCCTGCGCACGTCAATCCCATACAATTTGTCGGTTTTCGAAAATCGTTTACTTTAGGTACTAACCAGGGTAGTGATTCTGTAAACAACGCCGGTCGTACGGACTGTCGAGTGATATCCAAGCGGCGAGATTAAGTAGTCCCGTCAGTGCGAACAAAACACATTGTAGCGCGTGCATTTTCAATTAAGCAGCCTTATACGTTCGACCCATCGTGCTGCTAAATTGAAAATGCACGCGCTACAATGTGTTTTGTTCGCACTGACGGGACTACTTAATCTCGCCGCTTGGATATCACTCGACAGTCAGCACGACCGGCGTTGTTTACAGAATCACTACCCTTAGCGGGTAGTAATTTGCAATTATGTTCTTAATTGTGATTGTGGTGTGAAACTGATCGATAGGAATGAAAAAGTCAGAGAGAAATGTGGAATAATAGAAGATGTAGTGACTAAGATTGAAAAGGGCATGCTTCGATGGTTCGGTCATTTGGGAAGGACGGATGAAAGAAGATTGACGAAAGAGATATACAGATCGAAAGTCAGTGGACGGGTCGGAAGGGGCCGCCCTAGGCGTACTTTTTCGAGTCAAATCGGAGAAATACTGGAAAAGGGCCGAATCTTAAGTACCCGAAACCGACGTGCGTGCATGACTCGATGTATGAATGTGAAAGAAGCGAAAGAAATTTGTCAAGATCGTAGTAAGTGGAAAGAAGTGGTCTCTGCCTACCCCTCTGGGAAACAGGCGTGATTTAATGTATTTATGTATGTATGATCGGCAATATGACACTCGAGTGACAAATATACTGTAGGTATAAGGGATTTTTGGAAATTCATTCCCTAATGGGTTTAAATAGGACAGTAGCGAGAAACTAATAATTATATGCGTGCGAAATCGCGGGTGTCCTCAAGTATTTATACAATACTAGATTTAGTTTTATCCTTGTAATAAGTTTTATGTTAAAGAATGACTGTCTGTTGAGGAGACCTACCTACTACATACGGATTGGGCTGGTTATCCGGAGAGGGAATGCAGCCAGTGTCAAAGGGACCGCGTACCGCGGGCGGACCTGCTAGGGGGGGTGTTCTTTTTATAGTGATGTCAGATTGTTATTTCTATCTTTTAATTTTAAAGTATATTTTCATTATTAGTTTTAATTTGTAACTATACTTGTGTATTACTTAAAGTCCCCGTCAATAGAACTTGTGAACGATGTAAACAAATTAAGACTACGCCGAGCGTACACCGGATGTACAGTGGCGCCCTCATGACTTTTTTTGGGTTTTCTAATTAACTAAAGAATTTCCTTGGAACCAAACAAAATGTGTTTGTAGCGCAAGTATAAACACAATTTATGGGATACGTAACAAACTTTAATAACAATTCACCTTCGAGTTATTAACTTAACGAAAAAAAGTGGCCACCTTTTCCCGTTAAGCTGACTACTCAAAGGGTAATTGTTATTAAAGTTTGTTACGTATCCCATAAATTGTGTTTATACTTGCGCTACAAACACATTTTGTTTGACTCCAAGGAAATTCTTTAGTTAATTAGAAAACCCAATAAAAGTAATGAGGGCGCCACAGGACGCTCGGCGTTTGCTCGGTGCAATCTTAAGTACTTAGTACTGTTTGACACATAACCTCAAATATTCACAAAGCATGTTTTTATTAAAAATAACATATTATGAAAATTTATTTCATCTTAAATTTAATATGAAAATAATGATGTGTATAAATAAAAATGGTGGTTTAAATAATGGTGTGTGTGTGTGTGTGTGTGTGTGTGTGTGTGTGTGTGTGTGTGTGTGTGTGTGTGTGTGTGTGTGTGTGTGTGTGTGTGTGTGTGTACCCGCGTGGTTGCCGGGTTAGAATAGCGCCACTCCATATCTTCCCGTGGATGTCGTAAGAGACGGCTAAGGGAATAAAGGCGTACTATAGTACTGTTAGTCGATGGCCTTGCAACCTGTCACTAATACACTGGTAAACATCTTAGCCTAAAAGTGCAAAATGTGGTTACACAATTATTAACAAGTTTTTAGAGTTGTTGGTAATTCTGTAGCTCTGCTTACCCCACTCTGGGAATAAAGGCGTCAGTTCATGTATGTATGATGTGTATAAATCATTGCAAAGACCTCACTTGATCTTTAAAAGTACGTGATTATCGAGTAATCATGGCCAATTGGTTCGTTTAGTTTTGTTCACATCTTTTGCAAGTTGACGGCGACTTTATATTATAACCTTAAATGTTTTATAAATAGGTAACACATCCTTTGTGTATAGTTCCAAGCCTAATTATCTTTTAATGATATATGCTTAACTTTTTACACCTTTTCACTAAAATTCCGTTTGTGACTAAGCGAATGGCAGTAAGTATGCGTCAGTCAAATGACGCATCGGTTCTTACGTTGAATTCTAGACTGAATCGATAAATCGGATGGGGACCAGGCTCAGAGTATCCTGTCTGAACCGCCTTAACTGTTTATGAACTGACAACCGGTCAAGTGCGAATCTGTCGCGAAGGGGGATATTAAACGCGATTCGTGTGGGGGGGGCTTTAATTTATAATTTGATTGAATGTTTATTATTTGTTGTTGTAGCGGCACATTTCTGTCTTTTTATTGCGGTTTATGACTTACGGCCCGCTGATATACAGACAGACAGACAGCGGAGGTTTAGTAGTAGGGTCCAGTTGGCACCCTTTGGGTACGAACCCTAAAAAGTAGAATAAATTCGAGGAATTAACAACTTAAGTACCTAGATCTAGACTTTGAACATTTCTAAAACCTATATACCTACTTATTTATTTAAGTATGTCAAAGTTAAACGCTAAGCTGACTTGGGATCATTTCGTGACTACGTTCTGGTACTTTTTTATTTGTTCTTGGTTATTTTTGTCACGAATAAATGTTTTTATTAAGTACTTTCTTTCAAATGTTAAAAAACATGATAAAAAAAAGATAAAAGACATTTATTCAGTAAGTAGGCCCCACGGGCACTTTTACGTCAAGCATCTACCAGCACTTCCCAAGAGGAGACACTGCTGAGAAGAAACGCCGCAAGAAACTCAGTAATCAGACATTTTTTAAACATATAACAATGGCACTTCTTAATCTAGCATTATATAAAGAATTAAATATTAAATTCAATATAATACCAAATAACATGCGTAGATCAGCAGGAAAACATGGAAAAAATCTTACGTGAGAGATAAAGGAAGAAAAAGTAGAAAAAAAAAACTAAAACCCACCTACTTATATTTGTTTATAACTTATAACTTATGGTATCGGTATCCTGCCTTTTAATTACCGTTTTATTTGCCAATCCATTTTTTTTTCTGTAAGTAACGGTAAATATTTCCCTGACACCTTTTCTTGTGGTGGTTGAGCTATAGGAATGGCAAGAGGTCAATGCTGCCGTCTTACTAAAAAAGGCTCTAAATGCATAGTAATAGTATAAGCATTTTAAATTTAATGCAGTTACCTATAGAATATAGAATGCTTTAACTACTACATTGCAGTTATATAAGGTGCTAACAAATTAGTTACGGATATTTTAAGAGATAATACATTACATTAAAACAATTTACTTTTAACTGTAATTAAGGAACCTTTGTATATCATTTTATTGTTTTAATTTACCGAACAAAAAATATAAATTATAATTAATCTTTAAAATAATCACCCCTATTATGTACCTGTCAAGATGTTTAACACTGTTTGTCAAAAGTTGTTTTTCATAAATGTCATTATGATTCGGCGGGAAAACTGTAGGTTATTAAATACTAGCATCTGAATGATAGTTTAAAGAGGTTCTAGAATGTCTAAAGAGGTCTCATTTAATTATCTTATTAACAGGGTGTTTTAACGTAGCAAATTTGTTTCCTACTTTTCTCCAAAAAAACATAAGAAAACCTATGATGTTTCATAATTAAATGTACTCCGAGAGCGGAGTACTATCAGCTGTAAAAATATCGGTATCTAATTTGTTAGCACCTTATATATGTGCCACGGTTATGTATCGTAGAATCTAAGCAACATAATTTTTCAAATCATACATCAATCATAAAGTGCTCGCAAACCGCATGGACAGTCCCTTACTTATGGCACTTAGTCAGAAAAGGCATTGGTGTCATAAAATAGGATTAAATAGTTATAGGTCGTAATGCGTAGTAATTAAAAATTAAATTTTAATTTTAATATTGATTTTGATTATGATTTTAATTCTAATTTCGATTATGTTTTGGTGTAATTGTAATAATTTATTTACTGCCACTATTTTTATTATTTTATTCTAACATGACGTAACTGTAATTTTATTGTATGTATTGAATGTAATGTAGTTTTAATTTTGTTGTATTTAATTTAATTTTAATGTAACTTATTATGGAATTTAATTCAGAAATGAACGATTATTATTATTATTATTATTAAATCCAAAGCCGCTGTCGAGTTATTTAGATATTTCCTTTTTACCAAATGCAAATTGGTATAGACATGGCGGTCTCAAATACCGGATTTAACCAATTTAAACTTTTTCTTATTGCGTAAGTGTCCCTAATTTTAATTCTTTATTTTGAATGAGGCGAGCAGCTCGTCTTAGGGCCACTTGCACGAAAAGTTTAACCCTGGGTTAAGACACTAACTCGAGTTAGTAGACGTCAGATTCATACGAGAACTGTCATTTTAACTTGGGTTAGTGCCTTAACCCAGGGTTAAACTTTTCGTGCAAGTGGCCCTTAGGGCCACTTGCACGCAGAATTTAACCCTGGGTTAAGGCACTAACTCGAGTTAGTAGACGTCAGATTCATACGAAAACTGTCATTTTAACTCGAGTTAGTGTCTTAACCCAGGGTTAATCTTTTCGTGCAAGTGGCCCTTAGGGGATCAAGTATGGTTGCAAACTTTTTTTTAAGAAAATAACGTATACCTGTCTGATGAGTATAAAATAAAAGTATTCGTAGTATTATTAAGGTATTAGTAGTTAGTAGTATTTTTCAAATTTAATTAGTGATTTGTTTGAAAACATAATATACTTTTTTGTGCTCTTAGCGCACTTTACAGTAATGAAACTTCTCGCACGTTCAGAAATTTCGTTCGTTCTTGATTCAGCGTTTTATTCAAGCGTAGAAAGTATAATGAAAAAAAAAACTTAGGATACGTTATTATAAAGATTGGTTGGCAACCCTAATCAAGGTTCCATTGGCCTTCAAATAGCAATACATTGATCAGTTGGTATCATGTTAACGATTTAAACGCTCTTGCAGCGATGCAATGTATTACTAGCCTGCAGTCCATCGATCCAATCAAATTACGCCTCAGGCAGCTCGTGGTCGTCAGGTAACGAATCACCGCCACAGATTAATGGAGAGTTATTCCGTGGTCACCAAATGTTCAGTTTCCTAATCTACGTAAGGTTCTATATCATACAGTGTCCTAAATTTAACGGCTTTTTAACGGTATTCGTTGCTAAGAGTCAAACAGTTTTGAAGATGGAAGTTTTTAGGGTTTCGTGCCCTAAGGGTGCCTAATGAGACCCTAATTATGTCCGTCCGTCTGTCCTACCTTAAAAAGGCTGTATCTTTTGAACTGTTATTAGAAACCCGGTTGTTTTTTTTTTAATATACTAGGATTTCCTGAGAAATTAAAAAAAAAGAAGTAAAATAGTAAGGAGTACACAGTAAACCATAATTACATGTACTATATACCTAGCATCTGTTTTAGTGCCACTATTGTGCAAACACCAAAAGAAAATCATCGTTTAATAAAAACAGTTTGAGTCAGGTTGCACTTGACCTGATTTTTATACCGTTTCCGGACCTTAAAGACATCCTCGTAAGGCCAACATCAAATTTCGTTACTTCGAAAATTAATCTCGTGTCTGTCAACTAAAGTCAAAAGTCACTTTGACAAATATCCTAAATTTAGGACGTTGGGCCTTACCCTTATGAGGATATTATCTACTTACTCTTATTTATGGATAACTGTTGCTCACTTGTTGCGCTATGATTGGAGAGACCCACTTATCTAAGTTTCTAGCAACCTTTTAAAATGAAATTAAAGTTGCGACATAACTTTATTAAAAAACTTTATCAAACGGTGATAAAATGGCATAAAATCAACTGGATGCAAAATTCTAAAACCGTACACTTTTAATCAACTACAAAAAATACTTACAAAAAGCCTCGTAACGCCGGAAATCCTTTTAAAAGGCTCTCTCTGTTCAACTTTTGAACTTTAAATGACAAGTACACGTTCCGAATTCAATTAAGGACGCTTTTGCAGCGAGCGTTACGTGGATAGAACAAAGGCTCGCCTATGTACTATCAGGTTGATTGCGAATTACTAACAACAGGACACCCTGTATGGCTACAAAGTATAAACTAGCTACAGGGTCATTCTACCGTTTCGTGTGTTACACGAACTCATATAATGAGGTTTATTTCGGTATTGTAATAAGGAACTAGGAAAATGATTACCGAATGGTCTATTTGGATAATATTTTCTATACATCACTACATAGTATAAAACAAAGTCGCTTCCCGCTGTCTGTCCCTATGTATGCTTAGATCTTTAAAACTACGCAACGGATTTTGATGCGGTTTTTTTTAGTAGATAGAGTGATTCAAGAGGAAGGTTTTTATGTATAATAAATTTTGTTTTATGTACGTGTGTTATAGAAAACTCATATAAACCGAAGCGAAGCGAGGGCGGGTCGCTAGTAGTATATAAAACAAAGTCGCTTCCCGCTGTCTGTCTGTCTGCCCCTATGTACGCTTAGATCTTTAAAACTACGCAACGGATTTTGATGCGTTTTTTTTAATAGATAGAGTGATTGAAGAGGAAGGTTTTTATGTATAATAAATCTTTTTTATGTACGGGTGTTACAGAAGACTCGTATAAACCGAAGCGAAGCGAGGGCGGGTCGCTAGTTAAAAGTATAAAAGCATTAACGAGAGAATCACTTTAAAAAAATAGCGGGTTTACGATGAAATGACCCTATTCAAACTTGCAATATATAATCGTACTAATTCAACAAGCCATTATAAAAAAACAACATGCATTATTTTTTCACTGACTGTACTAACTGTTTGTACATCGTAACAAATAAAAACAACATCAAAAGTAATAAAAAGCTTATAAAAATTCTAACATTTTGCAAAGTACAGTCAACAGCAGAAATAAGTTGTCGCTTTCAATCGTTTCTCAACTTTGTATAACATTTCAAACACGACGTTAAAGTGACAAGGTACGTAAATGATCACTTATTTATGCTGTTGACTGTACAACTAATTACGCTTTAGATACATCGATTGTTCAGGCGAATGTGATTACGTTGTGTAATTAAATACTTACATCGTCGCTGCGGGACGTCCGCGCTCGCCGGGGGCCGCGCGGGAACTGACCTCGTCCAGCTCGTCCTAGAGTTTTTTTCGAGTTCAGGGGATTTAAAAAAAAACAACACCTATATTCCTAAGGTAAATAAGCAAACTTTTCAGTGGAGCTGGTTATTGCTTTTAGCTCTCGTTTTAATCTATACAAATATTATAAAGAGGTACAGTCTGTGACGTTGTAAGGGGTAATCTCTGGATCTAATGAACCGATTTTGAATAGTATTTTTCGTAATCGTGTTATAATAGAGAGCTTTTTAGTCGAGTACCGTGTTTAGGCCACGAAGCTTGCTGAGTGGCCTAAGTAAGGTACGAGATTAAAAAGCTTAATTATGACACTATTGTGAACAATACTTTTTGTACGAGTTCATTAAAATTAATAATGTAAGTCATTAATACGAGTAGGTATATAAGAAAACTAAAAGTAGATTTTTGACAGATGATGCGACGCTGCTACGTTCCGAAACGACACAGATTGGCAATTTTGTATCGGATCGAGGCTCCTTAAACAAGGACACATATATGGAAATCCGAAGTTCTATTTTCAAATTTTTTTCGGTTGTCTAGAGCGTATCGAAATAGTTATTTCGGTTGTTTCGGAACTAACAACTATGAAAAGAGTGACGTTGCAGTATTCTCTATGAAATCTTTGTACACAGATTTTAATCGACGAGTATAAAAAAATAAATAAAACACTAAAAAAATTTTTTTTATTTCCACAGAGAAAACGTAAACTTCTTGGCTTTTAAAAGAAAAGTTATCACACCACCGGTTTTTTTTAATGTCCTGGATACAGCAGCAAGTTTAAGTAGATTTTTGACAGATGACGCGATGCTGCTACGTTCCAAAACGCCATACAATATTGGCAATTTTGTACCGCATCGAGTCTCCTTAAACAAGGGCACATATTATTTGAATACGAAGTTCTATTTTCAATTTTTTTTCGGTTGTCTAGAGCGTATCGAAATAGTTATTTCGGTTGTTCCGGAAGTAACATCTACTATTCAACGATGAAAAGAGTGACGTTACAGTATTCTCTATGAAATCGTAATACACACATTTTAATCGACGAGTACAAAAAATTCTTTTTCCAATATAGAGCCACGTTATTTGTTAGTGTCATAGGCTATATATTTAACCAAAAAATGTTTATTGCCCAACAACGTGGACACGAAAACAGGTAGTAAAGAGGTAAAGTTTGTGACGTTAGGGGTTAATTAATATTAACCCAAAAAAAAACTGCCCAACTAAGTGGGCACGGTAACATTACAGCTAGTAGTGGATAAATGTACAAATACACCCTTTAAAATGGTTTTTCGGCTCGCGTATATGAAAGTAAAAGAAAAATCGTCTTTTGAAATAATTTCAAGGATAGGATTATGTAAGTCATAGTTGAGTTGGGACCATATTATTATCGTGACTGTATACTGTATTCTTCTTGTGTAGCGTTGAGTTTCGTACCCAAAGCGACCTTAGTCGGACGGTCGGACCCCTCTTAAGACTGCCCCGAGCAAACGCCGAGCGTCCAGTGGCGACCTCATTACTATGATTGTGTTTTCTAATGAATTAAAGAATTTCCTTGGAATCAGACGAAATGTTTTTGTAGTGCAAGTAAAAACACAATTTATGGGATACGTAACAAACTTTAATAACAATTACCCTTTGAGTAGTCAGCTTAACGGGAAAAGGTGGCCACTTTTTTCCGTTAAGTTAATAACTCGAAGGTGAATTGTTATTAAACTATATCATATACCCTATAAGTTGTGTTTTCATTTGTAGTACAAAAAAATTTCGTCCAATTTCAAGAAAATACTTTAGTTTATTAGAAAACACAATAAAAGTAATGAGGGCGCCACTGTACATCCGGCGTACGCTCGGCGCAGTCTTAATATGCTTACGCTGTCCGTCCGCGCGTCCATCCGTCAGTTGGAAATAGGTGCGGAGGCACGGAACCCTCGATGCGCGACTCTGACTCGCACTTGACCATTTTTTTTAATTTTTAATCTACTTGTCGATTACTTACTTACATATACATACCTTGGTGGTCCTATTGCAAATACAGAAAATTTATATAGTCTTCTAAGGTTATTATTATACTCTCAAGGGTTATTAAACTTATTAAGGTTGGAAGTGCAATACAATTCATATTGTAGATGTGTTTTTTTACTGTATGAAAGCAAATTTATACCCTTAACTTTTAAGCGTTTCGTACCAAAACGATAAACGATTTTTTATAGAACCAATCAATATATATAAGTATCATTGTGGTCTGATTCACGTACTGGCACATCAATCTATGTAGGTTAGCTTAGGTATGTGTATAGTTAGAACGTTACTAACATTAAGTTTAATTTTTAATTTAATTTACTAACACTTTATTATTATTATTATGTTCCAAAATGGCTGAAATAAATTTTGATTTGATTTGATTTGAATATCGTTTACCTATATCAATAAATTGACCACTTCCTAAAGTCAGCTCGAGGCTTGTACTATGGCTACTAGACAACGATGAATAATGTAGAGAAACTTACTAAAACATAATAATTAGAAACATTAAAAACTTAGGAAAAAAAACTCATGCTCATCCCACAAGTATTTTTCCTTACCGGTAATCGAACCCGGGGCTGCTAGCTTCGTAGTCAGGGTCTATATCTAGGCTACTACCACGTCACATAAGAGGATTATTCCACTACGTTTCACCTGATGGTTCCAACGGAAGACCAGCGCTGACTTTAATGTCAGCATTACGCTGAGTTGGGACCATTTCGTGGCAACTTTCTTCTTGTATTTGTTAATCTGTTCTTTGTTATGCATGTCACGAATAAATGATTTTTTTTATTTCTTTTTTTTTATTTCTTTACCTTGTGCTGACTCGAGCGAGAGTCGTTGGAATGACAAACTGCATTTGCATCAAAATGCATTCTATTAACATGAGTGTGCGACTTCCGCTGGAATCAATAATGAGCTTTAAGTGGATTGTGAGGGGCGCTTAATTCGCGTGTTTTTGTCCCATATTTTTGCTCCGAGCGATATCGTTTCTCACGGGTGTCCCTCAGAATCCTTAACAATGTTTGTCCTAACACTCCTAACACATTGTTTGTCCGAATTTTCATTTGCCCTAAACTGGTTTTCAGATGAGTCAGGCAACTTTTTAAGGTGTCCAATTTTATCTGAGTCTCGGTTAGGTTTGGGTTGCATTATAACAGTATTGTTTTTTTTAAATTAAGCGGAAATGGCTTTAGGATAAACGAAGACCTAAGTGTGTAATTCGCCTAAGTGTGCAAAATGTGGTTATAGAATTATCAACAAGTTTTTAGAGTTATTGGAAATTCTGTAGCTCTGCCTACCCCACTCTGGGAATAAAGGCGTGAGTTTATGTATGTGTATGTATGTATGTATGGCTTTAGGATAAACGAAAATTAAGACCAACGATGCATTAGCACAAATGACGATTAGGGGAATCATTTCTTACCCCTTAAATCAAGTCTAATTTCCACGATTTTTGAATGTGTTGTAGTTGTTATGAAAATCTAGGTTTGTACGTTTCCTTTTTTTTAAGTTGGCGGCTTAAAATCTTGCAAGTAAATTTTTACCCATACATACACACACACACACACACACCAAATCACGCCTGTTTCCCAGAGGGGTAGGCAGAGACCACTTCTTTCCACTTGCTACGATCTTGACAAATTTCTTTCGCTTCTTCCACATTCATACATCGAGTCATGCACGCACGTCGGTTTCGGGTACTTAAGATTTGGCCCTTTTCCAGTATTTCTCCGATTTGACTCGAAAAAGTAAGCCTAAGGCGGCCCCTTCCGCCCCGTCCACTCACTTTCGATCTGTATATCTCTTTCGTCAATCTTCTTAAATTCTTCTTCTTATTTTTACCCAGTTCCCGTTATTAATATATACGTATGTAGGTAAACCCGATGAGAATGCAATATTATGGTATCATAGAGATGGTCTGATGATGTAGTCGGGAGGTGGCTTCAGGATCTCCGCTATACTCAACGTAGACCCGACGTGTTGGGACCCGTTAGTTTGGTCTTGATAAGCAGATAATGACTTTTCGAAAAAAAGTATAATCAGAAACCAAACATTAACCCAAAAATTGAATTTTTGGACTGATACCGTTTTATTTACGAGGTTCATGAGATACAGCCCGCTGACAGACGGACGGACGGACAGTGGCTTAGTAGTAGGGTCCCGGAACCCTTTGGGTACGAAACCCTGAGAAGCATTCAGAATATTTATTGTTATCGTCTATGGAACACTACTAGACTACTACCCGTGTATTACCTATACGAGTAAAGTATACTTAATTACTAATTTTACGTGGACGAAGTCACCGGCAATATCTATGTCTTATACTTTTAGTTCCGTAATTTGGCTTATTCTTTCAATTTATTTTACTCATTGACACTTTGCTACGCAAAATGAATTTTAATACACCTAATTTGTAAGAATCGGGCCATATTTACAGCTTTTAGGAGGAGACAGAACCATCCATACAAATACTCATACTCATACATCTCTAGCTTAGCCTACGTTAGCTTAGGGACTCTGAAAAGTGTACGGTTCCATGAATATTGGCGTTATAAGTTCAGATGATTATAAGTTCCGATCATTAGTATTAAAAAAAAATATGAAGAGAGAAAAGTATGAAGGGTGATCATTAGGTTTGTAAAATTATATGAGATACATTTTCGGTGTTCCAATAATCTAATTTGCAATTTTATATAAAACCCCAACGTTACGATAGCTCATATTTACCTAAACTTGACAGTAATGGCGGCTGAGTTAAAAACAGCGCCTCTATTCTACTGGATAGGCCATATTTCCTTTGATATATGAGTATTATCACATTGTCGACGTCACAATGGCTCCTATTTACTTGAGAGTAATGGCGGCTGACTTAAAAACACGACACACGGCATAACATGTCAAAAGCAACATGGTTTTACTCAGTAGAAAGGCGAAACCATAATACCCCTTTTCTTAGGCAGTCGGGTAAAACGATTTTGACAATCGTGAGCAGATATTATTTTATACCAATCCGTTTCAAATATACCAAGACCGGATTTTCAGCGGTACGGATGAAGTGAATATTAATGAATGAATATTGTGAATGCGGACGTGAGCTCTTATTCAGGGATATTATTATCCAATGCAGCTTATTTACAGTAAAAAAAGGTCAGGAGCTCTATTCTACTCGGAAATACCATATTGCTATTACAGGAATTTAATATACTTAAGTACGTAGTACTTAAGTATGTTAAATTGACTTTTAATTAGGTCATATTCACTGCTTTACATACTTATTTAGTATAAAACAAAGTCGCTTCTCGCAGTCTGCTCCTCTGTATGTACCCTTAAATCTTTTAAACTACGCAACAGATTTTAATGCGGTTATCATCAATAGATACAATGATTCAAGAGGAAGGTTTATACTTTAAGTACATAATAGTACCCGGAGCAAAGCGTGGACGGGACCCTAGTTTATGTAAGACCAGCCAAGTAACTGCCCAAAAATCTGAAAAGGGACGTTTCAAAAGAATACCCACGCGATAGACATTGTAAAAGTAAATAAAAGACTGTGTAATATCCTCAGCCACTTCTGAGAAAAGGGACCGACCGACAGACTAACAAGAAAACAATCCTGTCAGTCCTTTCTTTAGAGTATAATTACGAACCCTTAAAATAACTATTAAGTAAGTACCTAAATCCTCGCTGAAAGAAGTCTTCGGCTTATATCGATGTTTTTATATATTAAATACCTACAATACAAAACACTTGAACACCAAATATCAGTAAACAGGCGGTCTTATCGCTAAATAGCATCTTCGAGACAATTTTACAAAGAAGAAATGATTAAAATTACACGATACAAATAGGCAGACCAAGTTATTATTTTATCCCTATTTTTACCAAATAGCGATTTGGGTCATTTCTCGTTTTTCTTTCTTTTTGCTGACATGGTAGTAGGTACCTATATAATTTTAAACAAACTTATTTTCCCAATATTCTCTATTTTAATTTTAAACAAACTTATATTCCCAATATTCCCGCCTGAGGTTTAAGGCCTTTTTATTAAAGTTATTGAGAACGCATTCAGTTTACGTAAAAAATTGCATAAAGGGCGTGCAAGAATGATGATACATAGCTAAGTTAATTAGGACAAGCATCTTAATATAACCCCGTTATGTAGTTTTAATAATTATGTAATATAGGTTCCAAAATGTCAGGACAGCGATCACTGTTGTAATTTTTTTAAATCTACAGTGTGTAAATGGTATACGGGCGTTCCTTTTAACTGTGGTTAGTAAATATAACCCCTATTGAGCACATTTAGGCAGCTTTTGTTAAAATTAAATTAAAAAAAAAACCATACAAAATAATTTAACACGCAATGTATAACGAAAAATGCAATTAATTAAACATTACGTACTTACCTGACAGATGGACTTCGATGTACATTGCGGGTCGATAGTATGTTCAAAAATTAATAACGGTGTTATACGTTAGCGTAATCAAAATAATTATTTCTGTTAATGATTAGTAGAGTCTTAATCTATGTCCAGTTTTAATAAACGCCCGTATACCATTTACACACTGTATACTAATATTATATAGCTGGAGAGTTTGTTTGTTTGTTTGCTTGAACGCGCTAATCTCAGTTACTAAAATAATTTCAGTGTTAGATAGCCCATTTACCAAGGAAGGGTCTTAACTAAAAACATTAATTCTTCACAAGCGTCTCATCTTATTTCTGGGGTCTTAGTGAAAAAGGGTATAAGTCTAGTATACTTTTTTTCATGTATACAGGGTGGAAGGGGACGGGGGACCTTCCCGGAACTATAGCGTTAATTAAGAGGTACACAGTCGATTTGTGATGGTAATAAATAATGATGAATTAACTAATTAAAAAAAAAAACAAATTGTCTCATTTTTCATTACGGTGACAACCCTGTTACACCTACCCATTACGACTTGACTATGAAAACTCGAAACTACGCTTATTTCCGAATGTTGACGTTGCCATAGTGATAAGGTGATAACTTATGTATGAATCAGGGATCGGAAATTCGGATCGATATTTACCTAATCTTTGGCGGCGGCGTTGTTGTTTAGTTGTATGGAGGCGGACTGAATATTAATGTATTAATAAAATTCCCGGGATTTCGGAATAAATAAATTACGCCATCATAAATCCACAATTAGGTATTTACATTAATTATTTGAAGTTATTTTTTAAATAAAGATTTAATTTACAGGTAACTCGTCTAACCTTAACGAAGTCTGAGGAGCAAATTGACTAAAATAATTAAAATAAACGTTTTGTAGGATCCCAGAATCCCGGAAATTATATTATTAAAATAATAATTTCAAGAAGCCGACGCCATATTCGCTTAACATTTTCCGGGATTTTGCCAACTTTAGGTAAATATCGATCTGAATTTCCGATCCCTGCTTATGATTCATAGACGTCAAATAATACCCTTTTATTACGAGTTATCGACTTGTACCCCTTTTCACTAGTGTTAAATAATTACGATCTTATTTCGACTCATGCAAAGACGATAATGCAGTGAAAACTCTGCGCGCTCGGCTGCGGGTGCGCCGGCCCTAACGGAGCCTATAGAAGGGCTTCACGGCAACCTGATAACTTTTCACACAATTTAAATTTAACTTCCTTCTCTTGTATGTCTTTCCAGTTCAAAATAAATCCATTTGGAACCACAATCTTTAGGGTTTCACAACGGAAAACGGAACCATTTCAGGATCACTTTGCTGTACGTCCGTTCGTCCATCCGTCCATTTCTCTGTCAACACCCATAACTGGGGAACGCGTGGATGTATCGAGTTAAAACTAAAACTGTGTCCATATTGACTCACATAAAATTCTTATTCCTATTTTTTGTTTTCCTACCGACTTGTATTCATAACAATCACTCTTCATCATTTTTTTCCTCATACTTTTAAAGTCATAATTATCGCAATTCATAATGCATTTTTTTCAAGAAACTTACTTTTTGAGAGTGTCTATAAATCTAACCTAACCTCTTATTACACGTAAGATATTTAAGAAATTGTGAAAAGTGTACGGCTTCATTAATATTGGCGTTATGAATTCAGATGATTATGAGTTTCGATCGTAAGTACAATTTTTTTTTATGAAGAGTATGAAGAGTGATCATTATGATGTAAAATGGTAAGTACACCAAACAAAAACATTACAGAGAAACAGCACAATTAAAAACAACACAGGTAAACAACAGGCGGTCTTATCGCTGATTAGCGATCTCTTCCAGACAACCTTACTAGGGATAAGGTGTCAAATTAAAATATTTTACGAGGTAGGTGGTACAGACTTCACGCGAGCAATAACAAGAAACTATGTAAGTAAGTTATTAAACATGAGTATAAAAAAAAAAGTGATAAATATACGCTCACTATACTAATAAATAGATAAGAAAATAAATACATAAACAAATAAATACAATATATATATATGACTTACATAAATAAACAGATAAATATATATAAATACATAAATGAATATCAATGCGAGTGGTAGGACCTTGTGCAGGGCCCGTCCGGATCGCTACCACCATCTTATCCATTAACCTACCGCCAAACAGCAGTGTTCGCATTGTTGTGTTCCGGTTTGGGGATAAGACAGCCGGTGAAATGAATAGCATAGAGGCATTCCATCTTAGTCCTCAGGGTTGGCAACGCATTTGCAGTCTTAGGATTGCATCGCAGTCCTGTGAATGCGAATGTCTATGGGTCACAGTTTCCACTTACCATGTTGGCCTGTGTGCTCGTTTGTCTTCTCTATGACATAAAAAAAAAACATCCACAACAGGAAAAACAATAAGAAAGACAGCTACACAACAGAGAAATTAACTGAGACAGTACAATTATGACTGCGACAGAAAATGCTCATGAAGAAGTCTATCTTTCTTTATCACTACATAGTATAAAACAAAGTCGCTTCCCGCTGTCTGTCCCTATGTATGCTTAGATCTTTAAAACTGCGCAACGGATTTTGATGCGGTTTTTTGTAGTAGATAGAGTGATTCAAGAGGAAGGTTTTTATGTATAATAAATTTTGTTTTATGTACGTGTGTTATAGAAAACTCAAATAAACCGAAGCGAAGCGAGGGCGGGTCGCTAGTATATTTAGTTTAAAATGAAGTCACTTCTGTTGTCTGTTCGCTTAGATATTGTAAACAACGCAACAGATTACGAACTTAAAACATAAAATTAAACATTATTTATTAAATATCCAATTGGCCAACACTTAGCAGACGTCCTGTACCCATAACATGTGTTTTTTTTTTTTTCTCTCTCTTTGTTTTACAAGCTATTTAGTTGCTATTTAAAAATAATATAAAAGGCACACACTCACTCGCGCGCACGCACACACAAACACTCAACCAAATACACACACACATACACGCAATAATTCAGAAGTCTAAAATAAACAATTGTAAATAATTTAGTTTAAGCATTAAGTACTCCTAAAAAATAGTAGTGAGATGGATTGGGAGCGGTCTCCTCTCTCTTCAACCCGGTGGCCCTGAAAACCAGCGTCAAGGCTAGTAAGCCTGACACCATGCTGAGTGGCAACCTTTTCGGTGTTAATTTTAGATTAAGTACCTACTCTAAGTTTGTATTATTCTTTTATTTTTATAATGTTTTTGCCGTTTTTTGTTCATTTTATTTTATTTTAACACCGAATAAACGATTTCTATTCTATTCTATTCTATTAGATTTATATACAGCTTTCAGCAATAGATAGAGTGATTCAAGAGGAAGGTTTATATGTATAATAGATTCTTGTTTATGTACGGGTGTTACAGAAAACTCACATAAACCGAAGCAAAGCGAGGGCGGGTTGCTAGTAGAATTATAAGCCGTCATTTAATAAGTAACCAGTAAAACGCAAAAGGTGGCGTTGCCAAAATTAGAACGAAACCCTGGCAGTGTACAGCGGTTGTTTATAGAGTTCCCAGTACGTCATACCGAGCTTCTGCACCCGTCCCGCGTCCGACCCGCTCCCGTCACGCTCCCGGACAACTTACAAGCGCACTCTTTGACTAAAGACCTTTATTGCCACAAACCTTTCAGCTCGCGCTAACTTTGAAATTAACTCAGGCAAGGTTGCATGTACAGTCAAGGGCAAAAATATGTATACACTTTAGTACCTTGTCTAATTGTCGTCATATTTGAACTGCCATATATGAACTGTCACAGTGGTTAAAGTGACAAGGTACTAAAGTGTATACATATTATTGCCCTTGACTGTACACACAGCAACACGTCTAGCTATACACTTCAGAAATCTGAAATAATGCATGAAAGAGAGTCGCACTAGAATGCGTATGTTGTTGACATAATACACATATATACATCTCTTTCTTTTTCTCTCTGCTCTGTCTTTAATGGTTAGTTAGGTGTGATGTTGTGTGTATGTACCTATGTATGTAAACACTTTATTGTACAAAAGAAAAAGAAAAACAATACAATGAAGATTACAAAAAAAAAATTTACAAAGGCGAACGTATCCCTTTAAGGGATCTCTTCCAACTAACCCTTTAGCTTGTCGCAGATAAGCACTCGGCACCGTATCAACTCAAAGTGAGACATTGAAAAGTGAACTTCAATATTTGTTAGTACAGTTACAAGATATCATTTAGTACCTACCTTAGGTCCAAAGTCAATCTGACATTCTACAACAATAAAGTTGAGTTTCCTAAAAGTTACAAATGACTTGACATCTCTTATGACATTGACGACTTCAAGCATATTTTTCTTGAAGAGGGTCCCAAATTAACGCTCGTGACCGTACGATACAATATTCATTCAGTGTACAGTCAGCAGCATAAATAAGTGATCATTTATGTACCTTGTCACATTAACGTCGTGTTTGAAACGTGATACAAAATTGTGAAACGGTTGAAAGCGACAAGGTACAGATATGATCAGTTATTTATGCTGTTGACTGTACCTACGCCCGGCTTGCTTACAGATTAAATTTATAAAACTGTATAAATACTGTACAGTTATCTAGCCATCATCAATAGTAGGTATGCAGAATAACGTGTTCAAAATGATCTAGACACGACGTATTCTCTTGACAATAGAATCGAGTGCAGATCATTTTGACCTCTTCGGTTGCGTATAGATACTTCAGCTGCTGACTGTACTAACACAAATCAAAGCTCAACTTTACATTGTTTCAGTTTGAGTTGAAGCGGCGCGGCGCCGATCCGATAGCAGTTGTTATTAAATATTTTATGTTGTTATAAATAAAGGGCATTGGGTAAATTTGTTTGAAGAATATTGTCATTATATTTTAAGCGGCCACGGATGTTTTTTTCATAATTATTAAGAGGACCTTAAAATACACATTGACATATATAACTTATGGCGTTTAATAATATAGGAGCCGAGATATTTAAGATTTAAGGTTTCAGTTTTTGGTACTAAAAGTACGCTTAAGTAAGAATGTGAAATATCTCGGCTCCGATGCACTTAAGAGTATTACATTACGTAACAAAACATGTTTACTTTGAATTATTCTAGCATAATTTCCCACTTTTACTAATGGCCGCTCACCTTCAAAATGTATGACTTTTACGAATGACAACACTTTTACCCAAACCACTTTCAGGACAGACCATTAAACTTGGCATCCATTTAGATCTCACTTCTTCTTTCAGCAACCAAGGCATATACCATAGTATTCACCTTGACTCTCATTTCACCTTTATGTTTTTGATGGGATTGAATATACGATAAATGTTAGTTGCTCTGAAATTACTAAGTAATATGTAAGCAGTGTTCGCATTGTTGTGTTCCGGTTTGGGGATAAGACAGCCGGTGAAATGACTAGCATAGAGGCATTCCATCTTAGTCCTCAGGGTTGGCAACGCGTTTGCAGTTTTAGGATTTCATTGCAGTCTTGTGAATGCGAATGTCTATGGGTCACAGTTTCTACTTACCATCAGGTGGCCTGTGTGCTCGTTTGTCTTCTCTATGCCATAAAAAAAAAACATTTCTGTATTTTTAGCTATGTACAGTCGAAGCTATAAATATGTTTACACTTTAGTACCTCGTCACTTTACCCGCTATGACAATTTCAAATGGCAGTTTAAACAGGACGCTAAATAGACAAGGTACTAAAGTGTAAACATATTTATGGCTTCGACTGTACAAGCGAACCGCCCTAGCTTCGCTTCGGTTTATGAGAGTTTAAAACCTTCCGTGAAAAATTGCCTAACAGATGGAGAAAACTGCATCAAAATCTGTTGTGTGATTTACGAGGAGTTACAGACCGACAAAAAGACAGACAGACGCTCAAAGTAACTTTGTTTTATAATATGTAAAGATAAAAATGTAGATCAGGAATGCAATTAACATATTGAGAATGAAGAACTTCAGTAGGTACGCCAAATCGCTTGAAACTTTGTAACAGACTTTTTTTAGAGGCTTTTCTTTACATACTGTTTTGAGTCGGGGGTTTTATTAATTTTTAATAAGCTTAAATTGTAGTGTAACTTTCATAGTTTACGAAAAAATTGAAATCTCTTGTGAAACTGCTACAAATATGTGATAAAACTTATTTTATCAACACGATGTTTTAAGCGGTCACCCATCCTCTTTTAGACTACGCTTGTAGTTGCTTAACTTTAAAAGGCGAAGTACGGGTTGTATTTGTATGATCGTTTTTTATTTCGGTGTCACATTAAGCTTAAAATAATAATCTAAAACTCTTACAAATATGTTAAAAAGTGCCTAGTTTAAATGAAGACGATGTTTAAGCGGTGATTGCTTAACTTTGGTGGTAGACCTTTCTTTACAAATTTCGTGTTTATGTAGAATTAATATTGCTACCATATAAATGAAATGATATGAAAAGTTTTATAAAGGCCCTATCATCCCGGCTCATAGACGCCTCCGGAGATCCTAGAGCTGGTTCTTACCTCTCCCAAAGGATTGGGCTAGCTATCCAGAGAGGTAATGCAGCCAGTGTTATAGGGACTATGCCGCGCGCGGACCTGCTAGAGGGGGTATTCTTTTTGTAGTGGTGATTTTTATTTTAATCTTTAATTTTTCAGTAGCTTAGTTTTATTTTAATTAAAATAAGTTTAGTTTTTAAATTTGAATTGTAGATACGATTGTATTGTTACTTAATAAATAAGTAATGTATTTACCATATAAATTAATTAACTGTAAAACATGTTTTTTTTTGTGTATTAATTTCATCGATTTCAAATGTCGCGCGCGGGCACTACCAAGTCGTAAGGGTGGTATTCCACTTGTCCGAGATCTCCGTCTACTGTGTGCATCTCACAGTTTGTTTAAATAAATGTGAGACGCATCAATGCACATTGGACTGGTACAAAAACATGTGTGAAATTAAGGTCTTACGAGACGAGAAAAAAATCACGTTTATTGTATTGGAGCCGCCGTTAAATATTTATTTTATTCGGTTTTTAGTATTTGTTGTTATAGTAGTAACGGAAATACATCATCTGTGAAAATTTCAACTGTCTAGCTGTAACCGTGCATGAGATACAGCCTGGTGACAGACAGACAGACGGATGGACAGTGGAGTCTTAGTAATAGGCTCTCGTTTTTACCCTTTGGGTAAGGAGCCCTAAAAAGTGCAAACTAACACAGCACAAGTTATGTTAAATTCTAGCGCGTGTAAAACATAGAAACTTAACTCCCGAATGAAAATTCATTATTTCCATGTTTTTCTTTCAGCCTAAAATACTACAATTCAGATCACAGATGTCTACGAAACCTAGAAAAACACAGAATGGAGCTCTAGTACTCGTGGTTATCATGGTTAGGTAGTAGCGGGGTTTACTTATTTATTTTATTTTCATATAAATTTACAGTATACACCAAACACTTTTATATGTCAAATTACATAAAAAAATCAAGCAAATAATATACCTACTGAGATAACTATACAGAATCACTAAACAATCTAATTAAAATGTAAATTAAAAACAAATTTTACAGTTTTAAACTTAAATTAAATCAGACAAGACAGCTACCTACTTTGACACAAACATACAATAAATTTATATATCCTACTGTGTGTGTGTTTGTTACACCTTCACGCTGCAACGGCTGGACGGATTTGGATGAAATTTGGAATGGAGATAGCTTATACACTGGATTAACACATAGGCTACTTTTAATCCCGGAAAATAATCCCGAGGGACTAACGATAATCGAAATCTACGTGGACGAAGTTGCGGGCAGGAGCTAGTACTTATATGTATATACAATAATCATTAGAAAACAATTATTAATTCACACCTAACTAGATAAATGTAAGAAATATATAACATATCTGACAAATGTGCTGCATGCAATTCCGCCAAACGAGTGCTTGTACTTACACTGTAATATGAATGGTAATATGTCACAAATTGAGATGGAGTGATTACTAAAAGCCCTTTGAAAATCAAAGTAAGTTACGTTAGCTCCACCTCTTTCTCTCAATTTAATATCGAAACACGAGTGACAGGGACGGCATCCGAAGTTTCGAATTAGTGTTTTGTGGAACCTAACCATCCAGGGTAGTGATTCTGTAAACAACGCCGGTCGTGCGGACTGTCAAGTGATATCCAAGCGGCGAGATTAAGTAGTCCCGTCAGTGCGAACAAAACACATTGTAGCGCGTGCATTTTCAATTTAGCAGCACGATGGGTCGAACGTATAAGGCTGCTTAATTGAAAATGCACGCGCTACAATGTGTTTTGTTCGCACTGACGGGACTACTTAATCTCTCCGCTTGGATATCACTCGACAGTCCGCACGCCCGGCGTTGTTTACAGAATTACTACCCTGGAGTGAAGCTACCCTCGTCACCCTCGCAGCTACGGGCTTGGGTATTTAGACCTTGTATGTGACTTTCTACGTAAAATTTGATATTAGAAACAGCTACTTTTTCCGTATAAGTTAGGGACCTAATATACTAATTTAGAGTAAGGTGACTGCACCAATGTTGGACACTTTAAGACTGCACCAAGCAAACGTCGAGCGTCCAGTGGCGCCCTCATAACTATTATTGTGTTTTATAATTAACTAAAGAATTTATTTGCAATCAGACGATAGGTTTTTGTAGCGCAAGTAAAAACACAATTTATGGGATACGTAACAAACTTTAATAACAATTACCCTTTGAGTAGTCAGCTTAACGGGAAAAGGTGGCCACATTTTTCCGTTAAGTTGATAATTCGAAGGTGAATTGTTATTAAACTATGTGATATACTCTATAAGTCGTGTTTTCATTTGTAGTACGAAAACCTACCGACCAATTTCAAGAAAATACTTAAGTTTATTAGAAAACACAATAAAAGTAATGAGGGCGCCACTGTACATCCGGCGTACACTCGGCGCAGTCTTAAACTGAAGGCTTTTAACACTGAATTCAAAGATCATAAGGTTTTAATTTATTGTCTCAAAATAAATGATTCCCTTATCTTCTGTGACATAAGAATCAAGTGTCCAATATTGGTCCTTGTTTATTACGGGTTCCATCACCTACCTATAGGCTATCTCCATTTCAACATTCCTTCGCCGACGCTGCTTTTATGGTGGCGTACCCAAAGGGTGCCACCGGGACCCTATTACTAAGCTCGCGTATCTCATGAACCGTACGTACCTAATAGTTGAGTTTCAGTGTGTATTTTTTTATCACTATAACAGAAACTAATCTAAGTATACTATTGATACTAATTTTATAAAGCTGAAGAGTTTGTTTGTTTGCTTGAACGCGCTAATCTCAGGAACTACTGGTCCGATTTGAAAAATTCTTTTAGTGTTTGATAGCCCATTTATCGAGGAAGTCTATAGGCACAAATACACTGGTAAACATCTTAGCCTAATTGTGCAAAATGTGGTTACATAAGTATTAACATTTTTTTAGAGTAGTTTATAATTCTGTAGCTCTGCTTACCCCACTTTAATAATACTCGTAAAGGCGTGAGGTTATGTATGTGTATGTATGTAAGTAAGTACACCATTGTGACTTATTCTGTTCTTATTATTCCTTTGTACTTAGATGCTGTATGTGCGTGTGCTTTTATGCAACAAACATTTGACTGATTGATTGAAACCGGCCAAGTGCATGGTTCAATATTAAGATAGAATAAAACACGCCGAAAAAACTCTTTTTTTAAATATATATTTTCACTAGCGACCCGCCCTCGCTTCGCTTTGTTTTATGTGAGTATAAGATATAATTTATACCTTTCCTCGATAATTGGGCCATCTAACACTGAAATATTTTTTCAAATCGGACCATTAGTCCCAGAGATTAGCAAAAAACACAAACTCTTCAGCTTTATAATATTAATATTAATATTAATATTAATATTTAATGTTTAATGTTTATTTGGGCACAAACGGTACAAGTAAAGAAAAAATATAAAAGAAAAACTTACATAACACTTTCACCAGTGAAGTTGCCAAAATTATCTAATACAGTACAGAGTAACACGTCAAAAATGTGAGTTTACGTAATATTAAATTCAAGTAAAGTATTAAATTCAATTACTGACAAAACTTAATCTTTAGACAACGCAATTTTAAATCTAAGAAGGGAAAGACTAAATATATCTAAGTGAGAAAATGAGCTATTATAATTTTTAAAAGTTAAGTATAGCTATGCATACAGTGTGTTACCAGCACCCGGGCTTTTTTTAAAGTAGGTTAAAATAACGTATATCTGTAACGTAACTATGACATTAATTTAATTAATAAACACATTTTCAGGCTTTGTTAACTTCCTACAAAATTTTAATTGCCAGAAAATTGACAAGTGCAAATGACAGTCGACGGGTACTTTGATTATTTATGATTTGCCCCCGTACCACGACGTGCCTTGTACCTAGCAACAGCGATACTGATAACGATGAACACGCAGCACATGCATTACATTAAAAATGGACAGTATCTAAGAAAAATAATTGTGAAGTTATTTTAATTATTTTTTAATTGATAATACTTGCAAAGGATTGCTAAAGCAGCATATTATCGGCAGTTTTAATAAATGCCCGCATGCCCGTAACACACTGTATAGCAATATGAAGATTGCTGGTGCAGGTACACATAACATATAACTAGAGACTGCTAGCGTATAATTACATTCCCGAGACGTAAACAATACATATTAACTGGTTAATTTGTAAACAATCTACGAGTACACTGCTCGGTGTTTGTGCAGGTGTCGCCGCGTTCTAGAGACATTTTATACATTTTGTATGATAAGTATTTACTCGGTTCTACTAAATAATTTAGAACACTGACCGCCTGTTTCACAATCTACAAGTAAAGTATATTTTACAGATAAACTTACCCCTTTCACTTTCTTACGCTTGAAAATAGACAAGGAGAGAGCCAACTTTATATGGCAAATAAAGTCGATTGTGAAACAGAGCCTTAATATCATGTAATTATTTGGAAGATATCATTAAAACGAGTACTTAACGACGTTTCTAGTTTGCAATATTAGTCCAAGTTTCTTCATGCATTAAAAGGAAAAATATCCAATTACAAGTTATCGTTTTTAGGGTTCCGAAGTCAAACTAGGACTTATAGATTCGCCATGTCCGTCTGTCTGTGTGTTTGTATGAGTTCACTAATGTTTTACCAAATCATCATTTGACTAACTTTCATTTCGTAAAGAGATACTTCCCGCTGCATTACTTTACAATTTCATGTTGTCAAAAGCGTAAACTAACCTTAGGTACTTATCTAATAAGCCCATGTAACCTTTGTAATGGATTAAGCACAAACACGTATTTCCAAATATAAGATTGTAAAATGTAATAGTTTTTCATTGTTGATTGGTTGGTACCGTTTGAATGTTTTACTTTTTCGCAAAGTTACAAAACTAAAATTGTGTACACAATACATACGATCAATGATGAAATTGATGAAATATGTTTTAGTTCTTTAGGTATACCCACTAAAAATCATTTAGTGTTTGTAGTAACGGCGTCCTTATCCTTACACGAGCACTAGAGAATGCAATCTGCGAGATCGTAAAGATAGATTTGCAAGGTTCTCCTGTCTTATTTGAATAATTTCGATGTAAAAACTTTTCTCAATAATCTTCTCTTTTGTATGACAATCAATTAACGTTATTTTACTTATAAAAGTAACGAAAAAATGCCCTCATTTTTTTTAATTAGCTTCGTAAAATTGAAAAGCGTAACGTATAATATAGTGTGTCGTCCGCTAGACAGCTTCTCATTTTGCACGCTGAATAAATAAAATCACATTAATTACGAAATGACAACAGTATTGCAAGTAAACAAGCTGACCTTGTCCCTCCCACCTCCCACCCCCCCGGCCCACCGCTGCAGTGCAGTCAGTTCAGACACACGTGTAGGTATTCATGCTCTCCTGAACACTATCTCGTTAAACTCGCGAGTACTCGTTTGATTTTCGGCGGATTAATCTCGGTTGATTTGGACGAGATCAAATCAAATCAAATCAAATCAATCTTTATTTGCGTAGAAAAAGGGTTATTACAGGAGGTAGTTACAAAATATTGTTACAATTGAGCCGCCTTCTTCAGCTGTCGATGCACAGCATGCAAATTTATAGTGCTAACAATGCTTAGGGACTAGGTAGGAACACATGCACACACCGCACCACCCTAGTAACTTATAATTAGGGGTTTTTTGTTTTTTATAAAAATATTTCGCTAATTGAATAAAATCTATTATTTAGTAACCATATAAATAATGTTACGTTAAACTTATTACCAGGCAATTCTTTAATATGCTGAGGTATTTTGTTATAAATAAGAACACACATTGAGGAACTGTTTTTCCTAAACATTGCAGTCCTTTGCTGCTTTCCTACAACAAGTCTGTCCAAATTCCTTGTACTTCTGGGGAACACGTCGCGAGTCATTTTAAACAATTTCATATTTTGCCGAACAAATTTGGCGATCTCAAAAATGTACAAGCACGGTAGCGGAAGTAAGTTTAATTTAAGAAAAAGAGGTTTGCACGAAGTTTGTGGAGTTACACCGCAGATGGATCGAATACACTTTTTTTGAGTAACAAATGCTCTTTTTACATCAATTCCATTTCCCCATAAAATAAGCCCGTATCTTAGTACAGACTCTACATGTCTGATCTGGATGTCGAGGGCTTAACTTTTTTACGCAGTTTTGGCCGAAATCGGGGTTTACAATAGAAACGATACCATAATCTACACCTACTTATATCTAATGTTTATTTAATTCTGCAATTTCAGTCAATTAAAAGGATGTTAGACGAAAATATTTTAATGCGAAAATATACATTATGCGTCTTTGCGATTTAATTAAAAAATTATAGTTTTCAGATTTTTCCCTATACTTGTAGTATAAGACGGTACCTATATTACTTGCCAAATTGCTGGCCATGTTTCCCTTGAGAGTGTCGAAATATACGTTTTTTACGGCATAAACGGCCGTATCTTTTTTTACGTTAACTTGAAAATTTTATTTTTTCACAGCTTCAAGGGACTGTAAGTAGACCTGAGTACCGTAAAACGGGGAGAGTAGGGATTAAGGGGTGAGTAGGCACACAACCCTAAATAAGTCATACCTTGTTACAAATAAGAACAATTATTAAAAGGACAATAACGTTCCGTCTATTGGAAATAATTTCAGCCTTATAATTAGTAACAATATGCTTCATTTTAGGTCGTGTCCCTACTCACCCCTTAATCCCTACTCCCTTCGTTTTACGGTATATGGTTTTAATTTCAACTCGATACTACCACACGTTCCCGAGATAAAGGGACTTGTCGGACAACAAAAGGATTCTATAAGGGTTCCGTTTGTTCCCTTTGAGGTACGGAACCCTAAAAAAGAAGTATGTTTTACCAAAAAAACATGAACATTCACTGCTTTGCACCACACTATGAGCCTAACGATCGAAACGGTAATTGTTGCTAGTTCAAAAATACAGTAAAAGCTTGCGGCCAAATTTTACTTTCTTAACAGTAAAGTGAAATTTGAATGTCATCACTACATAGTATAAAACAAAGTCGCTTCCCGCTGTCTGTCCCTATGTATGCTTAGATCTTTAAAACTACGCCACGGATTTTGATGCGTTTTTTTTAATAGATAGAGTAATTCAAGAGGAAGGTTTTTATGTATAATAAATTCTGTTTTATGTACGGGTGTTACAGAAAACTCACATAAACCGAAGCGAAGCGAGGGCGGGTCGCTAGTTATAAATATTGTAAAGGAATTAAATAGTAATGATCAACCAGTAAACGTGAATATTTTATCTTTTACTGTATTTCGAGCGTTTAATGATCAGTTACTCTGTGTTTCCAGCTCTAGGTACTGTGTGTCGTAGGAAGTACAAAATAAAGTAAATCATTTTTAAAATTTGTATGAACCTAATTCTAGTGTTTTACAGTTACTTGGGTCTAGCAATGTACAAGTTGCAGAATATTCTCAGAAATTAAGAAATCTTTTCAAGAAATTACCGAGAATATTATCGGAAACATTTGAGAGCATTGAGAATGTTCTCTTTCCATACAAAGTTTAAGAATATTCTTGGAAATTTCCGAGAATTTCCCATAAGAAACTTTCACATTTTGAGAAGTTACTCTTCGGTACAATGCTACTTGGGTCTGTACCTGACTGCATAACTCTCGGCGCGAGAGCCCGACACGCTCTCGTTCGAGTTTTTGTAATTAGTTACTCAGGGCCCGTTGTTTGATCCGTAGTTAATTTAACTATAATTAAAAATGGAAACCAATTGAAAATGAAATAAGAAAAATGAGAACCGTAAAACGGGGTAAATAGGGATTAATGGGTGAGTGGGGACACGACCTAAAATAAGTCAACTTGTTACAAGTAAGAACTAGTATTAAATGGAAAAGAATGTTACGTCTATTGGAAATAATTTCAGTCTTATTATTAGTAACATATGCGTCATTTTAGGTTGTGTCCCTACTCACCCCATAATCCCTATTTACCCCGTATTACGGAACGTAAACTTTCTATTTGTTGCGTGTGAAGGAATAGTAATATCAGGGGAGTTATTATGTCATGGTTATGCAGTAAATTTTACGGAAAGCGTAAAGGACAGAGTTATAGCAGTAATATAGCTCTGTCCTTTTCTCTCAGCGTAAACTGAACTGCATAGCTATGTTATAATTTATAATACCCCACAGGGCTGAGATCCTAGACGGTAAAACCTTTCAAAGAAAACTAGTATTTTCAAATGCCTAGGTAATAATCACAATTAATTAGTTAAGTAAATTAACCCGTAAAATTTTCAGTCTTGAAATCTCCAATAATTTTAATTGACAAATAATTTAAATTTAGCAATAAATGGAATTAAATTAAAAGGTATATAATAATGTATACCTAGTCGTCTTCTCGCATTTTGCTGTGCCCTTACAGGGGGTCACATTAATAACTATGTATTTGTTCCATCTGTTGTTTTATGTAATGTGACATGCATTCAATATTTTGACGTTGACCTTATTGTTTTTGCCGTGTTTACTTGTTATCAACGTTTTGATAGCTCTTATTTACTTATCAGCAATATAGTTATAGTTTTATCGAATTGGATAGAAGGCCAGCAATAAAACTGCTCATCATCTATATTCTGCTCTTCATGGTTGTGTCAGGATTGACTACTCGTCGGCTGGACAAAAGACGCATAATTAAATTTATTCCTAAAACATTGTGGTACATTTTAAATTAAAAAAATTGCCAAACATAAGTTTATTGGCAATTTTTGCACTCACATTTACATTCTGCATGCACCTAACTAACTACTAATTAACTAAATAAGTTTACTTAGTCAGACATGTGGTACCAACAATAGGTGTATACAACCGCAAAAAAAAAAGGTTAGCATTTTGTTGCTGTTTCTGTTGACAATATTAAAGTGTTACATTAAGGGCCTGTTTCACAATCGACAAGTAAATTTATTTATCACATAAAGTTGTCTCTCTCCTTGTCTATTTTCAAGTGTACGACAAAGAAAGGGCTAATCTTATACGTCAAATATCCTTTACTTGTCGATTGTGAAACAGGCGTTTAATATTTTTATTTTGAAGCTTGGAATAATATTTTTTTTAGCCTGATTTTAAAAACAATTACTTACTGCGTCACTGAGAGGGGAAAGACTAATTGAATGACTAATTTGACCATCCATTAAGTTTAGATAAATAAGCACTACCAAGTCCGATCTTGATCATTTGATAATTGTTTTATTTGATCTTTGTATTTGGTTTTAATATTAGGCAGTCAACCAGTGTTATTTAAACCTTACATTATAAAAAACCCTTTGAAATAATTTGTTAGAATTTAATATAAATAATAATTGTATTACTTAGCTACTTTGTTTCATGTTACTTTACATGTCCGTGTGATTGTGATTTCTCTGTGTAAAGGCAACCGACTCCATGGGTTTCAAGGAACAGGCTCAGCCTAGTTTGAAATCCACCGGATACTGCTTTATTTGTAACTATGTGTCTTGTGTAAATAAAAAATATTCTTATTCTTATTCTTCTGTTGCATAGAAATAAGTACAAAATGGTGGACGTAATGCCTAATGGCATCCTCTACCTTATCTTAATTATCTTACAGATGGGTCCTCTCGTGCAAATACCTACCCTCTTACCTACCCTGTTTGAATGGGCAGGTTTCCTCACGATGTTGATTCTTCACCCTAAGAGCATTGTATAATGTAAGTTAAAAAACTCGTTGGTACACGGTGACCGCGGGGTTCGACCTTGGTACCTCACGATCACGAGTCGGACCCCTAAGCCTAGGCCACGGACGCTCGGCATTCTCTAAAATTCAACCAAATAACCAAGTTTAGATAGTCGTATCACATCTCGTCTTGAAATTTTACATGAAAATTTGAATTCAATTCTTAAACAACATGTTTATATGTTGAAATATATTTGTAAGAAATACGTTTAAAAGCGAACCAAAACTACCTCTAGCAGAGATAGTTAGTACAGTCAACAGCATAAATAAGTGATCATTTATGTACTTTATCGCTTTCAACCGTTTCACAATTTTTTATAACATTTCAAACACGACGTTAAAGTGACAAGGTACATAAATGATCACTTATTTATGCTGTTTACTGTACTACGGATTTTGATTAGCTCCGCTGGTCGGCGTGTTGATGTCTTCTGGGGTGTGATCCTCAGGATTCTCTTAAAAACACGGTCGGTTGAACGAACGAGTGAATTTCCAAGCGGCGAGTTTAAGTATTCCATTCTGTATTCTCATCTCATCGACAAAAGCCATGCTGCAAAATTTTATATGCACGCGCTAAAAACTGTTTTGATCGTTCTGACGGGACTATTTAAACTCGCCGCTGACACATTCACTCGTTCGTTCGACCGACAGCGTTTTTGAGAGAATCACACCCCTGAGCTGGGACGTGGGAGGTACTGTGAAGTTTCGCTGCTTGAAGAGTGCTGGCTGCAACTAAAATGTCGTGCAGGGCCTAGCTAGATTCTAAAAAACAAGTGTTTATTCAGTCAGCAGGCCGCACGGGCACTTTTACACGTCAAAATCCTATCAGCGCTTCGCAAGAGACCACTGCTGAGAAGAAATGCCGCAAGAAACTCAACAGTTAGTCGTTTTTTAAATAGACAATTATAAAACTTACATACACATACATAAGCTCACGCCTTTATTCCCTAAATAAATAAATAAATAATTCCCAGAGTGGGGTAGGCAGAGCTACAGAATTTCCAACAACTATAAGTAAAAACTTTTTGATAATTCTATAACCACATTTTGCACACTTAGGCGAAGATGTTTACCAGTGTATTAGTGACACGTTGCAAGCCCATCGCCTAACAGTACTACACGCCTTTATTACCTTAGTCGGCTTTTACGACATCCACGGAAAGATAGGTACGGAGTGGCACTATTCTAATCCGGCTACCACACGGGGAAAAACTTTTTTAACCTAGCATTATATAAGACAAGGCAAAAAAGGAAAACAAGGGAAGGTCTAGGCAGTTACTATACTCGCTAGCGAGTCGTTCTGTCCTTCGCACTCGATAAGAATACTACGAGGGACATAGTATAAGACTCGCTAGCGAGTAGTTACGATAATTCTACATGGTAAAAAGGAACATCTCCTGTATGCATCGTAGTTCACTTCCAACCTTATTGTAACCTTTGACAGTTTAATATGCTTCTATGAATTAATTGCACTCATGCCTTATATCCGTAGGAGGGTAGAATTGTAAACTCATAGTCATGGTATGGGTACTGTTATCGTATTATTAACGTTTCGATAGCTCTTCTTTATTTGATAGTAATGGCTGCAGAGTTTTAAACAATAACATAACAGGGTCAAAGAAAATATGGTTTTTGTATTCGTCGATTAAAATGTGTGTATTACGATTTCATATAGAATACTGTAACGTCACTCTTTTCATCGTTGAATAGTCTAGATGTTACTTCCGAAACAACCGAAATAACTATTTCGATACGCTCTGGACAACCGAAATAACTATTTCGATACGCTCTAGACAACCGAAATAACTATTTCGATACGCTCTAGACAACCGAAATAACTATTTCGATACGCTCTAGACAACCGAAAAAAATTTGAAAATAGAACTTCGGATTTCCATATATGTGTCCTTGTTTAAGGAGCCTCGATCCGATACAAAATTGCCAATCTGTGTCGTTTCGGAACGAAGCAGCATCGCATCATCTGTCAAAAATCTACTTTTAGTTTTCTTATATACTCGTATTAATGACTTACATTATTAATTTTAATGAACTCGTACAAAAAGTATTGTTAACAATAGTGTCATAATTAAGCTTTTTAATCTCGTACCTTACTTAGGCCACTCAGCAAGCTTCGTGGCCTAAACACGGTACTCGACTAAAAAGCTCTCTATTATAACACGATTACGAAAAATACTATTTTACCATCTTGAGACATTGGCTGATTATTTCGTCAGCAATATTCAAATAGAAATGTTCGCTAGAATATTTTTTTTTGTTTTATAGAATGTCCCCGTGAAGCTTTACAATGTTTAATATTAAGACTGCGCCGAGCGTACGCCGGATGTATAGTGGCGCCATCATTACTTTTATTGTGTTTTCTAATAAACTAAAATATTATCTTGAAATTGGACGGTAAGTTTTTGTACTACAAATGAAAACACAACTTATAGGGTAAATCACATAGTTTAATAACAATTCACCTTCGAGTTATCAACTTAACGGAAAACAGTGGCCACCTTTTCCCGTTAAGCTGCCTACTCAAAGGGTAATTGTTATTAAAGTTTGTTAGGTATTCCATAAATTGTGTTTTTACTTACGCTACAAAAACGTATCGTCTGATTGCAAGGATTTTTTTTAGTTAATTAGAAAACACCATAAAAGTAATGAGGGCGCCACTGCACGCTCGGCGTTTGCTCGGTGCAGTCTTTATTAAAGTGAAGTACCTAAACATAAAATATATATAAATTTATACTAATATTACAAAGCTGAAGAGTATCTTTATTTGTTTGCTTGTTTGCTTGAACGCGCTAATCTCAAGAACTACTGGTACGATTTGAAAAATTCTTTCATTGTTAGATAGATTAAGTAGATTGTTGTTAGAATTATGATAGAATAATTCAAAATAATACTCTGATGTGCATCGGAGCCGAGATATTTAATACTCTTACCTAGGCGTACTTTTAGTACCAAAATCTGAACACGTCTTTTATATCTCGGCTCCGATATTATTAAACGCCGTAAATTAAATACATCTATGTGTATTTCGAGGCCCTCTAAATAACTATGTAAAAAATAACCGTGGCCGCTGAAAAAAAAAATGGCAATATTCTTTAAACAAATTTACCCAATGCCCTTTATTATTGATAGGTCAGTAACATTACTTGGCAGTTTATTATAGAACCTAATACCCATAACCATACAAAACGCCAATTTCATAGGAAAGGACCTAATATTATGAGACGGTAGTTGAAGTAAAGAAAATTGAGTCCCAAAGTAAGCTTGTACGACGCTAGCGGTCCTGGGTTCGATTCTCGGTATGGGCAAATATTAGTGCAATGAGCGCGGGTATCTGTCCTTGAGTAGCAGATGTTTTCTATGTATTTGCAATTTTTTGTATGTATTTATATATATAATTCAGTATGTATACCGTTGTCTAGTTGCCATAGTACAAGCATAGTGCTTATTTTGGGACTTAGGGATTTTCCGTTGGTATTAATTAATCAATAAATTAATCTAATATGACCTGCATTGTGACCCATAGATCACGTGACCGTGACCTTTGCGCGCGAAACGAGCGCGTAGCTACTTGTAACTGCTACGCCGGCTCGCTTAAGCGCTACGGCGTAGCAGATACGAATCGCCGCCGCCCGCGCAGAGCTAATAGTTTTTTAAATTTTACTAGCGACCCGCCCTCGCTTCGCTTCGGTTTATATGAGTTTTCTGTAACACCAGAACATAAAATAAATAATATTATACATATAAACCTTCCTTTTGAATCCCTCTATCTATTAAAAAAAACCGCATCAAAATCCGTTGCGTAGTTTTAAAGATCTAAGCATACATAGGGACAGACAGCGGAAAGCGACTTTGTTTTATACTATGTAGTGATAATGGATTTTATGTTCTCGTACCAACAGATATTTTATTGTTCCTGTTTTAATCAAAATACTTCCTGTAGGTAGGTTATAGTTAGTTTTGATAAAAATAATTTAGTAAGCATTTGCACTTTTTTTCTTGATCAACACCTTCAACGCCCTGGTTTTTACTTTAAAATACACTTTTATGTATACGCGTAAGGGCCGGTACAGACGGACAGCACTTCAACTGCAAACCAGCTGTAAAATGGCAGGTCAAGTGCAGTCCAAGTGCAGTTGAAGTATGTACGTTTTGATGCAGTTACGTCAACTGTATCAGAACTCCACTCGAACTGACATTTTGCAGTCCGTTTGTACCGGTCCTAAGCAAGTAAATAAATTAAGTCCGCTTTGGAATTTATATTTTTGCTTCACCCCATTATCCTGAGCCAGCCGTCGGCATTCTAATCCGAATATAGCGCTAACAGTTTTTTATTTAGGTCATTCACTTCTATTCTTCTCGGTAAAACCATATTGAAATGTTATCGTATCGTCAACGTAATAATAATTCTAATTTACTTGACAATAACTGAGGCCGATTAAAAACAATACCACAACATATCGAAGGCAAGATTTTTTTACCGTGCAGAGTATCTACAGTCTGTAAGGACTTAAAAGAAGCTTCGGATTGTACTTCTCTCTCACTCGCTCTTAATAAGAGTGTATGAGAGGGAGTGAGAGATAAGTATATACCCGAAGCTCCTGCTAAGAGGTATCACGCTGTAAGTATGTTATCGTATTCTTTTTAAGTCAGCCGCCATTAATTTGACGTAAATAAGAGCTATTTTGCGGGTGGTAGGACCTTGTGCAGGGCCCGTCCGGATCGCTACCACCATCTTATCCATTAACCTACCGCCAAACAGCGGTGTTCGCATTGTTGTGTTCCGGTTTGGGGATAAGACAGCCGGTGAAATGACTAGCCTAGAGGCATTCCATCTTAGTCCTCAGGGTTGGCAACGCATTTGCAGTCTTAGGATTGCATTGCAGTTTTGTGAATGCGAATGTCTATGGGTCACAGTTTCCACTTACCATCCGGTGGCCTGTGTGCTCGTTTGTCTTCTCTATGCCATAAAAAAAAAAGCATTTTTTTTACCCATTACATTTTGGGGTGTTTAGAGTTTCGCCTCCTAGTGTGGGTGGATGGTAGGAAACCGCGAGGACCTAAAAACCCGAACGGAATACTACCAACTACCACGGCACACCCCGGGCAACATTGCTGGTAGACTGGTCGCAGTTTCACTGTGCCCTCTTTACCAGCAATGGCTGAGAAATCTCTCGGCTCCATCGGGTTTGTAGGCGGCCCGATGGACTATCCAGCCTACCTGCGGTAGTCCTCCGCAGTTGAGCGCCGTGAGCGAGGATGCAGGAGTCCTGGGGGGTTGAGTCGAACGGAGTCGGGATAGTACTACCGGGAGACAACACGCCCCCTTTGGTCCGAATTTCTGGCAAAACGGTAGCCTTGTATGCTAGCCACTGCAAGGTAACGGACACGCGTCCGTACGGTCGAGGTGGGTACGGTTTCGCAGGCGAGATGTGTGGGGGCTCTCTGGGAGGGCGGGGTGTCGGCCATGCTGACGGGGCAAGGGCATGTGGAACACCTGGGGGGATCCGGATCGATCCACCCAGCCACATTGTCTGCAGCTCCCGATGTCGCGCATTGATACCCAACTCTGCACATCTATATCTCACAAGTAATCCTGGTGTCATTTTTAAGACATCCCCGGTGCGGGCTCCGTGGAGGGTGGGAAACTTGTGAGATGAAATTAAAATCAACGGAATATGGAAAATCCAAGATCCGAAAACCCGAAAGTGCCGGAGGGGAAACCCAAAGGCGCTCAACAAGAGAGCGGTGCTCCGTTAGGCGTGCCAGTCTCTCCAAATCCAACAGGTGCGGGTAGTAGTGGCCAAGGGCCACACCACACACAAACACCACACAGGGGTGGCGGTAGGGCGCAAGCCCCGCCAGCTACTCACACACACCAAACACAGCGGAAGGTAAGTGGCGCGAAAGTGACGCTACCTTCCTTCACACGTGGCTTCGAGGCATCGTCTTCGACCTCGAAGACCACAAGCACACACCCACGCGGGGGCGGTGCTAAGGCACCGCCACACACACACACGAAGTCTGCGAGGGGCAGAAAGTCTGCTGGGAAACCGGCGGGCTCAAAACCCCGAGCGTGGACTCAACACACCCAGCCCAGGCCACTACGCAAAGCCAGCCCGGAGATCGTCCCGCCTGCACCTGCGGAGAAATCCGCAGACGCGGGGCAGACACCGGCGCTGCTACCCACGCCCTCTGTAGCTTCCCAGCTGGATGCCAGCTGGAATTTTCCCGTGTTGTCCACGTGGGGAAGAAGGGAGAAAACCGCTGAGCGGGATGCCCCAGTACCCAGTGCGACCAACCTCGGGAAAAAGAAGCACAAAAACCAGAAGCAGCGCCGCAAGTACCGTAGGCTACTGGCGGAACAAGCTGCTGCTCCGGTGCCTGACCAACAACCAGGTGCTCCCGGAACGGAGACGGTGCGAGGCGTTGCTGGTGACCCTTGTCACCCGTCAACAAGCCGTGCCGCTCCCAAAGGGAAAGGAGCTGGCAACAGGGCCTCGGAGGGGAGCCCCGCGGTGGCTCGAGCCAATGCTAAGAGGGTGCGCCTGGACGAGACTCTGTCTCCGAGAGGCGAACCCAAAAAGCAGAGGATCGAGCCGTCGCCGGGAACCCCACGAGTAGCGTACGCGGACGCGGCGAGAGCGGACTTGATGGTTGCTGTCACATCAGCAGCCACGGGTCACCTCTCGGCTGAACTCGCTGACGAGGCCCTAAACCTCATCCAAGCCCGCGTGATGAGGGAAGCGGTCCAAAACCTGCAGAGCAGGGGCGGACCACAGTTTCAGGGAAAGCCGTTACACGTGAACGGCACCCTGAGGCTGTGGTGCGGGGACCAAGCAGCGGTATCCTGGCTCAAACAGTGCGTGGCTACCATCACCCTCTCCTCAGGAGACAAGCTGGTGGTGAAGCGCCAGAGCGAGATACCGCGCAGAGTACGCTGCGGCATTCTGCTCCCGGGTGTTTATGACGACTTCGGCGTAGTAGCGCACTCGCTCCGCTACCAGAACACCTGGGTGCAGATAGACCGGTGGCTTCTGCACAGCGCAGACAGGCAAGGTAGAGAAACCTTCGCCATTGTCAGCATACCGGAGACGGAGGTGCAGGCCATCCTGGACAGAGGGCGCCGGCTCGCATTTTTGTGTGGGTCGGTGTACCTGAAGTTTCAGGGGCCACGGGGGAAGTACGTGGAGACTCCACCCCCAAGCACCAACGCCACAACATCAGGCTCACAGCCAGAACCAGAGCCGATGGACACGGCCACGGTGACCGGCACGGCCGACGACGCAGTCGTGGTCACGCCCGGGTCCCAATCCCCGGCGCAAGGCGCCCCCTGCTCCGAGCACGACGAGGAAGAGCTCCTCCGTGACCCGTCGGAGAGCGGGGAGGAGTGCGCAAAGGGGTTGGGCTTGCTGGCCATCGGCGAGGGGGACGGCGGGGAGGGGTCATCGGGGATTCGCACCAATGACGGAACCCCCTTCTCCCGGTTGTAGCATCCTCCAAACAAACCTCCACCACAGCGAAACCGCGACGGCTCAGGTCCGGAAGTGGCTGGAGGCCAACAACACCGCCGTGGTCCTGATCCAGGAGCCGTGGATCAGGAAGGGGGCCATATGCGGGCTCCGAAACATTGGAGGTAAGCTCATAGTGCACACGGGACCGGATAACCCCCGGACCTGCATTTACACCACCAGGAATATACATGCCGAACCCTTAACCAGTTTCTGCTCTAGAGACCTGTGTGCCATCAAGGTGCGAGGGGCGCAAGACTCCAGCCTGCCGGAGGTGGTCCTGGCCTCGATCTACATGCCAGAGGCAGAAGATCCGCCGCCACACGAAATGACGAGGCTGGTGACCTACTGTGAGGAGTACAAGCTGCCGCTAATTGTGGCCACGGACTCCAACGCACACCACCCCCTCTGGGGCATGAAAAACGCCAACAACAGAGGTAAGCTACTTGTAGAATACCTAATGTCAACTAACCTTAACATCCTGAATACAGGCTCTGAACCCACATTCGTAAACAGACGTAGTAGCACAATCATTGACTTGACTTTAGCAACTGAAGAAACCTCACAGCACATCACGGGATGGCACGTTTCAAAGGAACTGTCGTGCTCAGACCATAGATGGATACGTTTCGATATTCAGGTAAATACAATCGCAGAAGCTCCTAGGAGGAACCCACGAAGAACCAACCGCTTGCAATACGCTGAGCGGCTGGAACTTACGTTGCCATCGGCGACTCCACTCCAACTAGAGAGCTGCGAAGCGATAGAAAACCAGGTAACTATCCTCACGGAGGCCATTGTAGCAAGTTATCAGCATGCCTGTCCTCTCTCTAACCCCCCGGCCAGCCGCAACAGCGAAGGTAAATGGTGGGGCCCTGAGCTGGAGAGGCTCAGGAAGAAGATGAGGCGACAACTGAACAGAGCAATGAACACAGGCGCAGACCACGACTGGGATAAGTACAAAACGACTAAGTCTAGGTACAAGAAACGCCTCAGGTACAGGAGTACGAGCTCATGGCGTAACTTCTGCAACAACATAGAAGCATGTTCACAGGCCAATAGGGTAAGGAAGGTTCTCTCCAACCAGACCACGCACACCATGGGTTCCTTACGCAAGCCAGACAACACACTCACCAGCTCGTCAGAGGAGGCAGAACGGGTCCTCGTAGAAACGCACTTCCCTGACTGTGTGATATCACAGTCGACCAGCTGGACGAGCGAAGAAGCCCCCCCTACCACGGTAGACTGGGTACGGGCACACGAGGTAATCAACCCCCATAAAGTTAAATGGGCAATTAACAGCTTTGACTCCTTCAAATCACCAGGTCTGGACGAGGTCTTTCCAGCACTTCTGAAGTGGGGTGGCGAAAGACTAACTCGGACTCTTGCCGAGATCCTAACTGCTTGCCTAGCACACAGGTATGTGCCCAGGCGGTGGAGGGAGGTCAAAGTCATTTTCATACCGAAACCAGGTAAGAGCGACTACTCAGACCCCAGATCCTACAGACCCATCAGCCTAACCTCGTTCTTATTAAAGACCCTGGAAAGGCTATGCGACAGGAATCTGCGGGAGAGCTGCCTGGTCAACACACCAATGCACCCAAACCAACATGCCTACAGCCAAGGTAAATCTACAGACTCAGCCCTACATGCAGTAGTAAGCAAGGTAGAGGAAGCCATCAAGAACAGATCAATGTGCCTAGGCGTCTTCATAGATATTGAGGGGGCCTTCGACAAGACCAACTTCAGCAGCATAACAACCGCGCTAGTCAGGCACGGGGCGAACCCGACCCTGGTTAAATGGATAGGTAATATGCTTAGCAAAAGGGTCATCAGACTCAATGCAAACAACAACCAACTAGCAATGGTGGCAAAGGGCTGTCCCCAGGGCGGCGTTCTCTCCCCGCTACTATGGAACATAGTTGTGAACGAGTTGATCGCCAAACTAAACGACAGTCGCTACTACGCGGTAGGTTACGCGGACGACATAGCGATACTCACAACCGGCAACGTCACCAGCACGGTCTGCGACGTCACCCGCGCAGCTCTAAGTATCGTAGAACGCTGGTGCTCAACCAACAAACTATCCGTCAACCCAAAGAAAACGGAGATGGTATTGTTCACTAACAAACGCAGCCTGGGCAACTACCAACTCCCCAAGTTGTTTGGAACAGAACTCCAGCTATCGAATGAGGTAAAGTATCTAGGAGTCGTACTTGACAGCAAATTGAACTGGAGCAAACACCTGAACAGCAAGATAGACAAAGCAACAATCGCTTTCTGGCAGTGTCGCAGGATGGTAGGTAAAACATGGGGTCTACACCCCAAGATCATCCTATGGCTCTACACGTCAGTGATACGACCAATCATTGCCTATGGTGCGGTAGTCTGGTGGCCACGCACCAGACTGTCCACTGTGGAATCAAAACTACAACGACTCCAGAGACTAGCCGGCATGGCAGCCACCGGATGCATGCGGACTACGCCCACAGCATCCCTGGAAGCCATACTCGACCTCCCGCCACTGCACCTCTTCATCCAGCAGGAGGCGGCGGCAACAGCGGTACGTCTTAGGAATTTGCACCTGTGGAAACCTGCCAGGGTACCACACACCGAAATACTCTATGAAGCGGTTAACGAGGAGCCACTCATAGAGGCGGCTACCGACAGAATACCGAAACAGTTTATCTTCGACAAGAAGTACAAAATTCAACTGTATGAAGATCCGTGGGAAGGCCTCAATCCCAGGGAAGTAAGGATCTTCACAGACGGATCCAAGACAAAGTCTGGATCCGGAGCAGGTACTTTTTCAGAAGATCTAAACATACATATCTCAACGCCATTAGGAGCCCATACCACAGTCTTGCAGGCAGAATGCGTGGGCATCATTATGGCTACAATAGCGATTGAGCAAAGGAAGGTAAAGGATCTCCCCATCCGTATACTCTCCGACAGCCGATCAGTTCTCCAAGCCTTACAGTGCTATACAGTAACGTCAGGGCTAATATACGAATGTCACAACGCCCTCTCTAAGGTATGTAACCTAAACCCCATCACCCTACAGTGGATAAAGGGACATAGCAACTCACGCGGTAACGACGCGGCTGATGTACTCGCGAGAAGGGGCTCAGAAATGGAACTGATAGGTCCTGAACCGTTTCTGCCCCTGCCGACCAGCTGGCTGCGGAACAAACTGCGGCGAATCACCAAGGTAAAGCACCAGCACCACTGGAGCAACCTAGACACCTGCAGGCAGAGTAAGGAAGCTCTTCCGATAATCAATCCCGGATTGTCGCGTAAGCTACGATTACTCAAAAGGGCCCAACTCCGGTTGTTAACTGGAGCCATAACTGGCCATGCCTTGTTTAACAAACACTTGTTCACATTAGGTGTTACAGACAGCCCCCTGTGCAGAGCTTGTATGACGGCGGAGGAAACCGCAGCCCACGTCATCATGGAATGTCCAGAGGTGGCAACATACCGGGCACGTCACCTCGGAACACCGAGGTCGCTACCAGAGGCCGTCGGCAACATCAAGGGTCTGCTAGGCTTTCTGGTTGAACTGGGCTGGCAAGAGTAGTGCCAGTAACCCAGCACGCAAAAAAGGCGCATTTGTTAAGTCGTCGAGTTGCGGAAATTAGCCCGCTACAACCTATAACCTATAACCTACCCATTACAATAGAGGCCCTGAGGCCCTATTCTACAGTCTCTGCATTTTACGTTGTTTACGTTGACAATACGAAAACATGAAAACCGGGCAAGAGCATGTCGGACCATGCTCAGTGTAGGGTTCCGGAGCCGTAACGACAAACACAAAAAACTATCTCAAAAATCAACATGTATGAAACAATTTTCTATTTAAAGTTATTTGGCGCTGTCTTAGATGATTTTTAGTAGGTATAAACCCGTTAATCGCCTGTATCTCAGGAACTAATCATGTCTACTTAGCCGTGATAGTTTTCCTTTAAAATTCGTTATATGCGCTTTCGTTGAAGATTTTTTTCAGATTTTTAGTACTTGTAGTTTTGGCTGTAGGGGGGGGGGGGACGACACTTGACTAACAAAAAATAGCGCTTTAAAGCTTAATATTTCATAAACGGATCCCTTAATCGAAAAATTGTTTTCATAAACCCGCAATATTTTTGAAAGACCTATCCAACGACACCCCACACTATGGGGTAGGCAAGAAAAAAAAAAGACATCCCCACGTTACGTGTAGGGGAGGTGCATTAAAAAAAAATATTTTTCAAAATTTTATTTTACCACTTTGTTGGCGTGACTAATATGTACATTCATGCCAAATTACAGCTTTCTAGTACTATGAGTCTCTGAGCTAGACTGGGGACGGACGGACGGACGGACGGACGGACGGACGGACATGGCGAAACTATAAGGGTTCCTAGTTTGACTACGGAACCCTAAAAAAAGGAATTAGGTTCAGCCCTAGAATAGAGACCTTGGTAACTTACGCATGGTTGTGAATAAATAACTTCAATGCGAGCCTCGTGTCGATGCGAAGTTATCCGCAACGACCTAGTTTTTAATAAGCCACGTTGATTCCTCGTTATTCGTGCTTTTATTCGCAAAGTTGACCTATTTTCTGTGGACACGAATTAGGTACAACTTTGATCGACTCCTATATGGCTGCGTTAGGTATGTTTTGTTGTAGGCATTTATTTATACAGGGCCATTTTAAACGGTAATCCGTATTGAATGGCATTATCATAATCATGAATAGTATAAATTTTTTTTTTTGGGATTTTAAAATTTAGATTTTATTGCCGACTGTACTTTTTTTTGCACAGTCGTCATCTACTTGTCAAGACGATTCTAACAAGCCCTAACACGACGGGTTGATCATGTGTAATTTAGGAGTTCCTACGGCCACCCTGAGTCTCCATCATCAGACCAGCTCGATGGTATTACATTATTGTATTGTCATCAGAACTAAAGACGAATGCAAATTTTCAGCTTCATCGGAAATCGGGAAGTGGGTCACATTTAATTTGCAAGATTTGACCTTTACATAACATACATAATATTACATACATACATACATTCACAGTTAAATAAAAGCTTTTAATGAGTCCATTTAAAAACTTTTTACACGAGTAGTGCTGTCTGAATCTCGGTGTTTTGAACTCACACATTACTTAATATAGCTAACCGCAATGTAGTGGTAGAAGCATTGTATACTTTATGGGTAATTACATTAAGTTTAAAATGCTTACACTATTACTATGCACTTAGCGTCCTTCTTTGATAGTCAATGCTTCTAATATACAGTTTTCTTTAACGCTTTGTATATTTGTGTGTCTAACTGCCGCACTTAGAGACGTCAATTAAATTTAATGCTTGATTAAAGTTGCTGCTGTCACATTCTTCGCTATAGCGATAGAATAAGACAACACATCACTAAACAAGCAATCAATTTTATTGAAGTCTCCGTGTTTGGCAGTTTGTGTTAGTGATTAAATGTCTTTCTTCTTCTTCTACAGTCACCAGGAAAATATACTAACCAACAAAGCGTTCAAAAATACATACATTAAATCACGCCTGTTTCCCAGAGGGGTAGGCAGACATCACTTCTTTCCACTTGCTACGATCTTGACAAATTTCTTTCGCTTCTTCCACATTCATACATCGAGTCATGCACGCACGTCGGTTTCGGGTAAGTACTTAAGATTCGGCCCTTTTCCAGTATTTTTCCGATTTGATTCGTAAAAGTTCAAAAATATCTATTTTTTTCTATAAATGAAGCATCAGTGACCCTAGATATGATGAATTGAGAGAACGTTATCGTTATTCTGCCCACATAAGCCAAAAGGCAGTATCTCATAAAAAACTCCTTTAGCAATATCAATCTTATTCCTAATACCCGAGAGTTCAAATTACTTTGGTTCTTGAGTTTGGGATACTGCTTATTGGCAGGGCAGTATTGTTAACGTATAGGATTGACGTAAGTTAGTCAGTTTTCGAAAATAGTAAGCGTTAAGCATCTTGTTCAGGGCTTCAGATATTTTTGAACCTAATATGGGGTTGTGGCAGAATATCAGTAAACCAATATTTTGTTTATTAGAGCAATGCTTATACGCTTTGCTGATCTTTTGGATGCACATATGCGACAGAGATTATTTCTAGGTTGTAAGTTTGTTTGTTATTAATATTTTCCACTTATGACTATTGTATGTGTGTGTGTGTGATTAAAGCATCAAATAAACGTTTTATCTTTGTATGTTAGAAAATATATTTAAAAAAAATTATGATCAGGACTTGACCGCCTGAGCCTTAGTGGCTGTCCCGTCTTAACATAATTATCGTTTAAAAAAATATCACGATGGACATTACTTCAATCACACACCGACTTATAAAGGGTTGTAATAAAATAAAACAAGTTATAATTAAAATTGATTTATTTATAATTAAATGCAAATTTTAACATCTAGATTTAATTTACAAGTTATATAAAACGTAGAATTTTATCTGTAAGTGTAAAGATAACAAATGTTTCTATCTTCAATTTCGATTTGGAACAGAATTGATGTACAGTCGACGCAGTGGTTATTATAAACACGGTGAAACTTTACAATATGACTGTTATCTGTTATATTAGGTACTATTTATAAAAATAATTTATCTGTGGTTTCTGGTAAACCGCTACACTACTGTATACACTAATGTAACCGCTGCACTGCTGGCGAGTGAGGAACCATTTTAGTGATAAATTATAACCGTCGATAAAAAAATGCGTTAAAAACAGCTGAATACGAGCCGGAATAACGCACCGTACTTGACAATAAAGGTAACATTTTTCAGAAGCGATTTTTAACGGTTATCTAAACAATGACAGTGTTTGGGAAGTTTTTAAAATAGTCCGTTTTGTATATGACTTGTTACTTTTCATGGTCTTACATTACTTGGTAACAAAATTGACAGATGATTTATAACATTATCCAAGCGATGGTGCTCACTAAATAACAAAACTAACTTGTCTATATACGTCGGATTCACAGAGATTTACAGTCTGTGAGCACTCAGAAGGTACTTCGGGTGTGTGCTTGTCTCTCACTTGATCTTAATAAGTGCGTATGAGAGCGAGTGAGAGACAAGTACAAACCCGAAGCATCTTCTAAGAGTTATCGCACTGTACATGAAGAATACACACGTCTAGATTTTTTTTTTTAAATGAGATCTTTACATCAAAATGTAGTCTTACTGTAACATTCAAATCGCGATATCTCTAAAAGTTAGAAAGGTCGACATGTTCTTTCTATGCTCCCTTTATTTGCAGTCTTTCCTACTCGCTAGAAGCGGCCATCCCTAACGGTAACCTTGTACAATCCAGCACAAACATATGTATACACTATTCCATTGAAATAAAACAGTGTACCTACACATATCTTTGACCTCGAATGTACAGATACATTGTCTACTTACGAGCAATTAGAGATCTTATAACACATTAAAATAAAATAGTTCTCGTAAATATTAATATTTTACAATATTACTAACAAATTATGTAATCACGAAAAAAAAATCAGAAATTAACCGTCAATATCGTTACTACTTTGGAAAAAACTCTTATCTGATATTTCGCAATGTATGAGTTTGAACTCCATTCTCTTCAAGTTTAAGTTAAGAAATCGTTCGTCACGAAATATGAGATACGATAACCCATTAAATAGATAAATAACTTGGATATAATGACAACCTTTACTATTAGAGCTGATGAACGGGTTCATCCGGTTCTCATTAAACGTAGCGAAGAACTATAACAAAACCGTGTCCGAATCGGTCCATCCATTTAGGACAAGCCACAGACATACAGACATTAAACTTAAAACAGCCCTATGCGATTATTAATATCATTTCACTTTCAAACCCTCTTATCTTATCGAATACTTAGATAGGAAAAACACTCGTGTTCCAAGGTACATAAAGACTACTTTCCTATCAAAAGATTCGATCAGACAAGAGGTTAAGAAAGTAAAGGGACGATATGAACTCTCATGTCGTTGATTATTTACTACATCAAGATCTCTATCTGTTTCCGTAAAATCCAATTACTTTTGATATATATGTAATCGTATTTTCAACGATATGATAGCTCTTATTCACTTAATAATACGATGGCATGTCAAAAGCAATCAGGTTTCCCAGAGCAGAATAGAGACTAGTAGTTCGTGAATTTTATAATAAATTTTCGAAATCCATAATATGAAGACATAGTCCTTTAGAATCGGATAATATTATACATTATGTACAAATCTATGTAAAATTCAAGAGTTTTATACCTACTAAGTGTACCTGCTAAGAAATAGAAAAAAGTAGAAACATTGAAGAAAAATCACACAAGGAAAGGTATATACTTACAGAACTTTTGACGGGGTCTTACTGACCGTCCGATTTCCTTTCCAGAAATTAAACCAAGGGAACAATATATTAAAGTTTAAAATTAGCAAGAAATTCAGGCCATTGGACTTTACAGGGTCATTATTATATATGTAATTAAAAAACAACACGACATTAACGCTACAAAAAAAGCTTCGTCTGTACTTGCTTCCTCAATATACATAAGCACACAATAAATAAAACACAATTACACCACCTTTAGAGTTGTTTTTTCATCACAATATCGTTAAACAATACTTACAGTTAGAAATGTACACATAGCCAAAACTCTACTTCACTAACACCTAGTGGTTTCGAAGGTTTCGGAACGTTCTGTCCGTTTCCCAAAACACCCGTTCCCTAACAAAGGATTTCGAAGGTGCATTTTTGCGTGGCCCTGTAGCCCTTACTCATTATTCACGCGTTCGAGGTTAAAATTACGATTATTTAGATTCCTATGACATAAACAATACCTACTCATTAAAAATCTGCGAGTTTACAAATCAGACTAGTGATTCGGTGTACATTACGTAGTTTATGTGAGTCCGTACATCACGATCTGGTCGACGTTGCAATGTACTACGAATTGCCACCTACAACTATCACCTTCAAAGGAAAAATCCAGTATTATCCTGATTAGCTATTTCAAAAAGTTGCCGGTCTTCTTAGTAAACTCCGTCGCATTAATTATTGAAAAAACTACAACACAAGTCATTTTAATCATTGATTTCCTGGTTTAGACTTAACGTCTGCCGTACTATAACTAAAAGACGGCTAAAACCAAAAAGCACTAGCTCGATTTCGACTACAACTGGAATAATTTATTATATTGTAAGAGCTCACGACACTAAACCCAGCTCGATAAGACCACCAGATGATTATATATACATATATATATCCATCCATTGTGTCCATTATCAATTTATATATTAATGGGGGAACACGAAATAGAAATGTAGCAATGCGAAACACCTGGCACAGATTTTTTTTTAGTTGTAAGACCGATGTATGTATAAATGCAGTAGTGGTTTTACTTACGCAGACATTGATGATCTTTCCGATGCCCTTTGACTTTTTGAGGAGAACGATCATACTAGATACTTAAGTACGAAGCGTCTTATCATGCTGTTGCAATCGGTGGGCCTTGCAGCACTGCATCGTCGTATAGTCCTACCCTTTCCCTGTTCCAAAGAATAAACGAACCTTGGGAGCCTCATTATCACACTTATAACAAAAACAAAAGCCTTGCTTTTGCTTTGCTTTGCTTTTGAATGGCAGTATTGCCATTTCGTGTTCCGAAATTAATGACGGGACTAATTACATATATATGATCCGGTAGTCGAATTGAACTAGGTTTAGTGTCGTGGGCTCCCCTACTATAAGTAAACTCATGCCAGTCGTGATCTCCATGGGATTTGCTGTACTATGCTCTCCAAACGTCACCTTACCGCATAGAATTGCAAATAGCTTTAATGCTTTTTGGATTTAGCCGCCTTTTAGTTACAGGACGGCGAACCTCATCCTATTCCGACCTTTCCAGCAGCTTTCGTATCTGTCTCCAGTCCTCCATGATGTCGGCGTCAGGGAGCATGTAGACCACGTAGGGGGGGGACACGGCGACCTGCCGCCGGCGCCTCTTGCGGCCCCACTCCGGGCCGGTGGACCAGAGGTCCTTGGCATGACGCTCCTCTTCCAATCTTCGGATCTTCTCCAGGATTTCCTCTTTCAGGGCTTCGTAGTTGAGCCATTTTTCGCTCTGTTGACAAGGAAATGAGTATTTATTAGTTATGATGTTAAGATAATATTAAAAGGGCAGTGTGCGCAGTAAATAGGAATAGGTATTATGATTTATAAATGACACTGAATGCGCAAACGCACTTGAAGCGGAGGTGGCGCGTTCCCATGCTAGGTGGAGGCGGTTTTAAAATGAGGACGCGTCCGCTTTGTTATTTTTTGGCAGTTCTTTAACGTATACTTAAAGATTGTTTTCGAGTAAGTGGGTAAAATATATAATTTTACGAAACATATAATTTTACATTGACGAAATCAAAATCATAACAAAACTAGAATAATGTTACAATAACGTTATGAACGCTGTTCCCGGTTGGAACTTATAATGCCCTGAGTAAAGTCGTCCAGGAGGTGACTCTTACGATGAATATTAGATGGGCGGTCATTAGGGCCACTTCGGTATCGATTATGCGAACACTACGATCCAGGGAACGTTAGCGCATTAAAGGTAGTGACGTTTAACGTTCTTATATCGTTATATCAAATAACTTTACAAATTCGTATCCCGCCGTCAGTCCCTCTGTATGTACGCTTAGATTTTTCAAACTACGGAATTTATTACAGAAAACTCACATAAACCGAAGCGAGCGAGGGCGTGTGTGTGTGTGTGTGTGTGTGTGTGTGTGTGTGTGTGTGTGTGTGTGTGTGTGTGTGTGTGTGTGTGTGTGTGTGTGTGTGTATGTGTCGACGACATTTTCGTCCTCTAGGGGCAAGAGATAGCAAGGAGCAAACCCATTTGCTCAATTGAAAAAAACGATATGAAGTTTATCTTGTTATGATGAATATGGTCATGGATCCGAGATTTATGACGTTAGCCTGAACAACGATATAATTATAGTAGTTGAAGGTCTAACCTAAACTGTACGCGCCGCGACCCGCCATTTGCAAATTCAACAGGACGGTCCGAGCCGGTTTAGTCGCGGCCGCGCCGCCGCCGCGATCGTTGCGTGCGCAGGACGGCTCGGGCCGGTAGCACTCGGGGCCGCGCCCTCGCCGCGTTTGGTTGGGTGTGTATTAAGTATCGCACACGCATCGATACAAGAATGTCGTCGAAGAAAACTCATATTTATTGTGCCGTGTACGGGTGCCTTACAAATGATTTTGAAAATCCGGAGCTATCGTTTTTCCAAATACCTAAGGAGCCGGAAAGGTGTGTATCCATTTAGGTATAACCGTAAAGTTATCTTAGTAAAGGAAAACATCCATCAACATCAAATTCAAACGGCTAAACCGATTTGAACAAAATTTGGTACGGTAGTACATAGACTACGGTCCTTTCCCTGGATAATTGCAATTGAGGTGCTGCCAAAGGATAATTATATAAATATCATGTCTAATATATTACAATTATTTTCAGGCGCATACAATGGCTTCAACTAATATCACGCGAAGACTTGATAAACAAACGCACAATCAATCGAGCATGTGAGAAACATTTCAACCCACAAGACATCCGAAAAACAATTCGCAAAACATTGAAAAAGAAGGCTCTGCCATGTTTGAATTTGCCTCAAAAACCGAAAGAAGATAAACAGACACAAACGAAAGTGGAAACAGCGGGGCATTCGACCCAAACGAGTAAGACCCTGGTGTATAATACTTCAAGCCAAACGAATCCTGGAGTGAATAATTCAAGTCAAACTACACTAACTGCTGAGGATACGAGTACAACTTCAAGCCAAATAGACCTGAAAGTCAGCAGCGCGTCGAAAAATGAAAGTTTAACTACTGCCTCACTATCTGATACTCCACGTAAAAGAAAACTAAATTCGGACGATTCCCGAAAACGGGTGAAACCGCTTGAAAATGATCAGACAGCGAAAAAGTCAGAAATAAGCATGTTTAATAAGTTATGTGATAGGTTTTTATCTGGTAATTTAGCAGAATTAGTTAAAGCTCAAGCTAACTTTAAACCAAGTTAGATAAAAAAATCGAATTCCCAGTTCTTACATTTTTAATTGACAAAATTATTATTTTTCACTTTACGCGTCAGATCGAAAATTGGTGATTTATAATTATAATTATGTCTACAATAAGCCTTCATTGTAATTTATGCTGTCGATTTATTGCTTCAATAATAAAAAACAAATTAGATAAGAGACAAGTTTTCTTTTGAACATATTTTGTTTTGTTCAAATTAATGTTTTATGTTAGTTTGCCTAGAAATGCTACCTCTACATACATCATGTAAATGTTATATTCCAATGCCTACTAAAGTTTAATGGCAACCCTTAAAATAAAAGTAGAAAATGTGACGAAGAAAAACGTACAATAGTAGCAGATGCAATAAGATGAAACGAATTTGGTTTACGATATATACTAAAAGCGACAAAATCACGGGATGTCGAAGACTTAACTTTCTCGTGCGTTTTAATGACGTTGAAACTAGTTTAAATGATTGTGGAGACCTCAACCCTACAAGTACCGACGTACAAGAAAATAATTTAAATGAAATCGTACATTCAGACGAAACATGACATTCCAGAAAAAAAACATTTTTGTACTACTAATGTCCTGACCAACATTTTCTAGTCTTTGTCAACATTGTGCAAATGCCAGAGCAGGTGTTTCGTACTGTTATTGAAGAAATTAAAGGAACTCATTTTGCATTGTAATGCCATGCTTATAAAAGAAATATCTGCTTATATTAGATAAGGATGAAAATATATTATGCTCTTGAAAGCAATAATGAGAAGTTTTCATGTAATCGAAGAAAATATTTTTGAGTAGATACCTGTCTAATATGCAACTTTTGTTTTTCATCAATAATATAGTTTTCAACTGAGTGAACTTTTATTTATTACCGCATATACCTAACCTGCATACTTCCAAACTGATTGAACTGCGGCACTAATCCGGCAAAGGCAAAGCAACAAAGTAGTAAAGTGTGCAACTACAAATAAAGCCGACTGTAGGTACATGCTTACACACATCATGAACCCAAACTAAAATGGTTTAGGTAATCAAAGCTCAAAGCTGTATTGTAGAGTACAAACTAAGTAACGCCGATCACAAGACAATGTGGGTAAAGGGGCCTCTATTCTACTGAGTAGCACATATTGCTTTTGACGTGTTATCGCATTGTCAATGTTTCGATAGCTCTAACGTATTTAAGTACTTGACAGTTATGACGGCCAAGTTAAAATCAATACCATTACACGTCAAAATCAATATGGTTTTACCCAGTACTACCGTGTCACGCCCTAACAAGTTTTTACAAAGATTTTTTTTTAGATTTTCAATTTTAATTCGTCAGCAGATAATTTCTAGCTAAATTACATTTTAGTAGGATCAGGCACAAAGGGCCTTAAAGTTTTTTTAAATTTATTGATTTATTTGTGTACCATTTAAATTCAGTAAAACGAGATTGGCATTACCGCTGCTCCATACAAAGGTTACGCGTCATGTGATTTAATAACTTAAGTTAAAAGAGTTTCACGTAACTAAAACGGGATCACGCTTCCAATATCCACTCAAAACTTACCTAGTGCCCCTAGTGGTCAAGCGTACAGTCACGATATTAAATTTGGTACCCACCTTACGCCCAAAGTCTGGCATTCTACAACAAGGAGGTTGAGTTTCCTAAAAGTTACAAATGACTTGACATCTCTAATGACGTTGACGACTTCAAGCATATTCTTGAAATGGGTCTCAAATTAAGAGTGCACCGAGCAAATGTCGAGCGTCCAGTGTCCAACTAAAGAATTTCCTTGCAATCAGATGATACGTTTTTGTAGCGCAAGTAAAAAAACAATTTATGGGATAAGTAACAAACTTTAATAACAATTAACATTTGAGTCGTCAGCTTAACGGGAAAAGGTGGCCACTTTTTTCCGTTAAGTTGATAACTCGAAGGTGAATTGTTATTAAACTATGTGATATACCCTATAAGTTGTGTTTTCATTTGTAGTACAAAACCTACCGACCAATTTCAAGAAAATACTTCAGTTTATTAGAAGACACAATAATAGTAATGAGGACGCCTCTGTACATCCGGCGTACGCTCGGGACCGAACATCTCTACTAACTCCACGTTAAATATTATGCGGCAGCGTCAAAACTAACGATATTTTTTACGCCCTTGTTTGTAGGCCATATACACTAGTCTAAGTTAACATAAAATGTGCGTGATAAAGCAGAATAGAATAGAGGCCCTGTTGCTGTTGTAATTAAACCACTGGTCCATGATGGTGTCATACATTCATACATATTGCGATTTTGGGCGTTCAACGGGTCAACGCAACGGGTTCGGAGCACGCCTCTAACCAATATTGCTTTCCGAGAAAACACTGTCGGAAACTGAACACTGTTTCATCGTTCCACAGTACAGTCTGCGGTATTTACCGGACGACGCGCTCAATAGTAGAGGCTTTTCGATAATAAGTAGATGGCTTTTTGAACATATCGTGGATTGACGACACGATGGCTTTGTTAATAGTGACCTACGAAGCTAGGTTTAAACCCCAGTAAGAGCAGATATTTAAGTTTACATTTCTCTATATAAGTAAGTTTACTATTGTCTAGTGCCCATAGTACAAGGCTAAGATTAAGCCAATAAAGGCTTGTAGTACTGTTAGGCTGGGCTTGCAACCTGTCACTAATACGCTGGTAAACATCTTAGCCTAAATAGGCTATTTGACAAGGTGAAAAAAAACGTAATAATTATGTATATTCATATAAATTATGAGTTTTAAAATCGATTTAAGGTATTCTTACTTTAAAAAAATGGATCTTTTATCCAAAAAACCACGATAAAACTTGATAATGTTTTATCTGTAGCCATTTTATCGAAAACGGCGCCGAATCCATGATGACGTCAAGGGTCGGTAAATATCACAGATTATAGGATGTCTGTATATTCTATATGACAGTTGACGTTTGTTTGTTTTTCTGGCTTTGCTATGATTAGCCAATGTCAGTTTGTTTATGTATTGACCACTGACGTCACTGATTCCTGTGCGACGCCATCTTGCCCAAGAAAGCGTTTTGGCGGCATATTTTAAAAGTGAATTTTTATTTCCTTTTTTTAGACGAAATACATAAAAGAATTTAAAATTACCACTTTTGGAGTACTCAATAAACACCAACAAATAATCTGAGATGGTTTTCAAAAACCTGTCAAATAGTCTATTGTGCAAAATGTGTTAAGCGAATTATCAACAAGTTTTTATAGTTGTAGGTAGGTACTGTAGCTCTGCCTACCCCACTCTGGGATTACAGGCGTAAAGGTGTTTTTCCATTCTGGAATTTTTAATATATGCTTAAGCAATAAAGATAACTCGTCAAACAAGGACAAACTCGCGGACCAAAGTTAGTGGTGATATTGAACGATAGTTTTGTAATTCTTTGTTTTCTTCAACTCTTGAGGACAAGCGCCTTTTGACATTGAAGTAGAGGTCGTATCGCGGAGAGTTTTTAGTGAAATCAATAGTTTAATTTACGTCATTTTCATGAATGACGCAGCATTGTTGTATAAATAAATAAATAAATATAAATTTATTGAAATAATATACATTTTCGATTTGTGGAGTTCCGCACCATACTCGTAAAATGGGAACCCTCATGGTGAGACGTCGGTCTGACATCAGTGGGGTTATTATGACGCATCTGTGCAATTCATTTTACGCTGAGAGAAAAGGACAGAGTTATGTGACTGCTATAGCTCCGTCCTTTACGCTCACCGTAAAATGAACTCCATAGCGATGTCATAATAAGCCCCCAGGTCGAAAGTTGGGATAGTTGTGTAGCTTGCTTGTCCACATGTTTCTTAATAAATAGTTAAGGGTTTGAAAATTTAAAGTGATTTATTACTTATTACATTTAAACAAATGGGGTGACGTATGAAAGGACTTATGTGGACATACTCAAATTGTAAAATAGTTTTTCAGAAATCAACAAAAATCGTTCAAAATTTGTGTCACAATAACAAAATTAAAAATTGACCTGTTATAGAAAACAAACGAACCAATATTGTTTAGGGTCTATCAAATGTACACCCCTCCACAAGCGTGCTTTTGACTGATGCGACCGTTTCAACGTTTACGTTGCCCACTGTACACGCGAGGTAATAAATTGGTCCAAACCGGTCGGAATAATTTACCTGAGCCACGGTCCAACATGAAATGCGATCAAAGCTGCACAGGTAAGGTTTAAATTATATTGGCGTGACGTGATTGTAACAAAATAAAAAATTGCCTTTACGGTGAGTCGCTTCATGCATTCAGAATGATTTGCAACATGGAGTTGTTGGAGGTGATCATATTTAAATAACTAACTAAATCCCTTCCTCTTCCTTTATACGTAACAACGTGAAGCTAAGCGAAGGATAATGAGGGTCCGCTGCTATTACCAAGTTTCATTTCACTCAAATTATTTTCGCCAAAACGGGTACATATTGTATTTGTTACATAAATACTTAGGACAGGGCTGAGAATCTACACGGTGAAACCTTATTGTGTTTGACGTGTTTCCGTATTGTCAACGTTATGATAGCTCTTATTTACTTGACTGTAATGCGGCGGGAGTTAAAAGCAATACCATAACACGTCAAAGGAAATATAGTTTTATCGAGTGTGGTAAAAGCAGTCGATTTGTAAACAATCTAGAAAAAGACCACATGTACCTGGAGCACGAACTTTTTCCTTCTATCGAAGAGGGACCATTTGCATCATACGAAAACTGTCATTTTAACTCGAATTAGTTTAATTTATTTTGGCGCAAGTGGGCATAAGTAACGTAACGTCATTATGTATGTATGTATGTAAACTCTTTATTGCACATAAACAATTACAAGACATGTTTGCGGAAAAAGGGAAAAAACTACGGGCACATTGACATAGATGTGTCAGTTTTAGGGGTAAATTCCGTAAAATTCAAGTACAGTCAAGAACTTACATTTGGGACCCATCTTAGGTCCAAAGTTAATCTAACATTCTAAAACAATAAGGTTGAGTTTCCTATAAGTTTCCAATGATTTGGCATCTCTAATGACACTGACGACATCAAGCCTATTTTTTTTTAAATGTGACACTACGACCGTATGACGAACGACACGTTTTCGAATAGTGATGGCGATTCGAAAACGTGACATACTCGTACGATTGAAATGTTGTTGCCTCAGCTGCTAGGCAAAGGGACGGCAACAAATGCGATAACTATCTAAGGTCGCCGTCAATAGAACTTGTGAACTATGTTCTAATTTGTAGTACTGTTTGACACATAACCTCAAATAATCACTAAGCGTATTTTTATTAAATGAATGGTTATTTCATCTTAAACTTAATATGAAAATAATGACCTAGTGTATAAATCATTGCAAAGACCTCACTTGATCTTTAAAAGTACGTGATTATCGAGTAAATATAAGTTAAAAAGTAATAATAGTAAATATTTTGCAAGTTTTATTGACGGCGACCTTACTTATAAACAAAAGAAGAAACTGGGATGTTATTCTCTCAAAAACATCGGACGGTCAGACTAACGAGCGAAATCGCAGCGGCGAGTTTAAGTAGTCCCGTCAGAGCGAACAAAATACCTATACATTTTAGCGCGTGCATTCACAATAGGCTATTTGACAGGTTTTTGAAAACCATCTCAGATTATTTGTTGGTGTTTATTGAGTACTCCAAAAGTGGTAATTTTAAATTCTTTTATGTATTTGGTCTAAAAAAAGGAAATAAAAATTCACTTTTAAAATATGCCGCCAAAACGCTTTCTTGGGCAAGATGGCGTCGCACAGGAATCAGTGACGTCAGTGGTCAATACATAAACAAACTGACATTGACTAATCATAGCAAAGCCATAAAAACAAACAAACGTCAACTGTCATATAGAATATACAGACATCCTATAATCTGTGATATTTACCGACCCTTGACGTCATCATGGATTCGGCGCCGTTTTCGATAAAATGGCTACAGATAAAAAATTATCAAGTTTTATCGTGGTTTTTTGGATAAAAGATCCATTTTTTTTAAGTAAGAATACCTTAAATCGATTTTAAAACTCATAATTTATATGAATATACATAATTATTACGTTTTTTTTCACCTTGTCAAATAGCCTATTAGGCAGCCTAATACTTTAAGACCGAACGTACACAAAAGCCGCTGCGATTTCGCTCGTTTGTCCGACCGTCCGTTGTTTTTGAGAGAATAACACGCCTGGCCGATCGATCAACGCACAACCGAAACGACCGAGCCCAGGGACTTGAAATTAAGGGAGGAATTTTCATTGGATATTCCAGCGGTGCACTGAGAAGAGATTTTTGGAAATTCAAAAACAGGAAGCAGTAAACTGATTCTACGCTGACGAAGTCGCGAGCGCCCTCTAGTAATATACAATATTTATATTAAACAAGTACAGCAAGCCCGATTTAATACAAACTGTAACCAGGCCAGCAACCCTTGCAACATAAAAAACGCACGGTGCCCTTAGGGGACGTTGCAGGTATAATGATGCACAATGTAACTGGGGTTGTAATAATAAGAGAACGTATAGTGCAGTTTTTAGAAATTATTCGCGAACTTAACTTCGTTTTTTTTTTTAAATAATAGAAAGAGAATGATCTCGATTAAAGAATGGGGCGATACATGTCGACGTTTTTTCTATATATTTGTCTTTATAAGGGTTGATTTTTCAATCTCCAGATAACACTATCCGTTAGGTAAATTGTAGCTCTGTCCTTATCTTTCTTATGACAAAGAAAAGGCCAGAGGTACAATTTACCTGACAAATAGTGTTGAAAAATCAGCCCTAAATGTGTTCATGGTTACCGGGTACAGGCAGCAGGACAAATAGATGAACAGCCGTATAAGTCGTATTTATAACTCACAATTATCTATACACGATTCTATTGTCAAGATAATAAGAGCGTGTGTAGATAATTTTGAACTCTTCGACTGTCCACTTACTTCTACTGCTGAAAATATACAAGGCTAGAACTTAGTTTGGGAATTTATTTTAGATTGTCCCGCGACAGTTAGATGCTAGCGAATGCTGAGTTGGGACCGTTTCCCAACAGTTTATCTGTCTTGTTATTTGTGTATCTATGAAAGTAATTTTGTATGTTGCAAATAGATGTTTCTTTATCTTTATCTTTAAACAACAAATTTTGCTAAAAAAACAAGTCGTGACCATGTTAGAAAGCCTTGATTTGCTTTTCAATACAGTTTTGACCAGTTGGCAGCTTCAGCGTGTAATTGCGTCACTCGCCACTTAAATTGAAGATGCTCGGTAGCATCAATTTAACTTACCTAATTAGATTGACATTGGTAATGTACGTTAAGAAAGGCAGTTTGATCTTTCGTAGATAGAATACACTGTTTTAATTGGCTTTATTATTATAATTAAGAATCTGATGTGTCCCACTGCTGGACAAAGGCTTCCCCTACTTTTCCGTTGCCCTGTTCTTAGCAGTGCCTGGACAGTCCTTTAAAAATAAATTCAAGCTATCCAGCTATCGCTGACGAGGTCTGCCGCGTTTTCGTATTGAGTTGTTGTCTTATAAGATCAACAAATTATTTCTGTAAGTGGCTTAGTACCAAATTCACAAAATGATGTTAAGTGGTAATCAATGTTAATCGACTGTTAGTTCAATTTTAACAGCTGTCAACACTCTTTTCGTCTGTTAAGTGGTTGGTCAAATTCGACATTAATCTAACATTATGTCGTTGTTTTTATGAAACAGTGCAGCATCTCAAAATGAGTTGCTGTTGCATTTAAATTCAGAATTTTTTGAGTTGTAGCAGTATTGTATAAAAAGCAGCGATGTATAGAACATTTTTTGTTTTAAATTTTCATTAGTGCGAACCTTGCTATCGATACTACAGCCACTACAGTTCAAATTCATAGTGGTAACCTTGTGTCTCTTTCGACCCTGACATTAGCGGAATATTTGATAGTATCGATGGAGCTATAGACGAAAGAACTGACTGAATTGATCTGAATCAGTTGTATATTTTTGACCTTCGTGAGTTAAATTCACCACTATGCCTATATTTACATATACCTAGGTACGAGTAGTATAAAGTCTGTCCCTCTGTATGTACATTTTAATTTTTCTAATTACGCAACGGAATTTAATGCGATTGTCATCAATAGACAGAGTGATTCAAAAAGAAGGTTTTTAAGTAAAATAATTAGTTCTGGATTATCTACGGGTGTTATAGAAAACTGACATAAACCGAAACGAAGCGAGGGCAGGTCACTAGTAGTCTTTAAATTTACTTCAGCATAGTACATATAGATGCAATTTGAAAGTGCTGTGTAGATTTCAATGGAAATATTAAATCATACTTAAATAAATACCTTACTTAAGACCGTTCAATAAATATTATTTCTATATTGTAGCTTAGTATTCTAATGTTTGAGGATTAGTGTATGAAACCATTTCGACGGATCTCCATTTAATAAGGTATTTTATAGAGGAACGGATGCTCTCCTAAGCGGAAAAAGTAAAAGTTCCCACGGGAAAAATAACATGCCGAGGCCGGCGCTGACGTTACTTTGTAACCAAGTTTCTTTTGTTTAGTACTGATGCTGTCTATTCCAAACATGCTGCTAGATTTAGCAATACTTAATACATAATAATGAGATATTTCGTTAATTATAGTGTGTAAGAAATAAAAGACAGAGAAAGTGTTAATAGGTTCATGTAATAGACATTCAGACTAAAGTCAAGTTCATGTATGGTTTATTGCAATAATAGCCAACAAATATTTTACTTTTCGCATTATAAAAAAATAGAAATAAGGTTATCATACTCGTAACAAGTTTTGACTTCATTATCTGTTAACTAACCGAAAAAATTAATCGAGTACTGTCAGTGTTTTTTATCTAATAAAAAATATGACTATTACGTTACAGTTATTAAAACTAGCAACTTATAAGATGGATAAGTAAGTAAGTATACTTTTATATTTTTAAGTTTATGTAAGTACCTAAATGAATATGGGTAACGAACGGATAATTTATTTAAAACTAGAATTTCTTTTCATAAGCCATTTCTTGGTGCCAGTTAACTATAGGGCATACTCTCAAAATTAAGTGAAACTATTTTTCCTTACAAAAGGAAAATATATAAAAAAAAAACTTACATACATACACATACATAATCTCACGCCTTTATTCCCAGAGTGGGGTAGGCAGAGCTACAGAATAACCAACAACTCTAAAAACTTGTTGATAATTCTGTAACCACATTTTGCACACTTAGGCTAAGATGTTTACCAGTGTATTAGTGACAGATTGCAAGCCCATCGCCTAACAACACTAAACGCCTTTATTCCCTTAGCCGTCTCTTACGACATCCACGGGAAGATATGGAGTGGCACTATTCTAACCCGGCAACCACACGGGTAAAAAAAACTTCTACTGAATTAAGTACGTATATTTATTGATCAAAAGCAACAGCGACGCAGCGTACTAAGTGAAAAAGTTCAACTCTTTAGGTATGTTTAAAAATAAATTAAAACAATTTATTAGATATTTCGATTAGCTAGAATATATTAATTGTTTTAAGTGAACTTTTGTTCTTTATTAGTTGTAAAATTCCATAAACCTAATTTATTATATTACAGTAGGTATTACGTACACAAAAACCAGCGTAACAATACTAACATTCAATAAAAATAAATGACTCCAACCCCCTATAGATATGCTTCATTCAAACCCGACAATATAAAAGAGACAAGCCTAACAAGTAACAAGGCTAAAGCCGTTTCGAATTTCAAATTATGTAGTGGCTCAGAGCTGTCGCATTTCGATGCGCGAGCGCTGACAAGATGGCGGCCGTCGGGCGTTTCCGGGAAACGCTCGGGCGAGGTCGCCGAGCCGAGCGCCGACGGGTCCCGCCATCTACAGGCTGGCTTGTTAAACTGTTAAGCTCCTTCGTGTACTCGTACGTATGTTTAAGCAATTCGCGTATTAGATTTCGTAATGGTGGTAAGGTCGGTGTTTGGTCACGTAGTATCGATGAATTATTGCGAACTGGGTGTTTACTGTTTATGCTACTTGGCTGTTATGTTGCTTTCAGTTCATAGCTAATAGAATAGTACACAAATCAAGCATTGTTATGTACAAGGATCGGAAATTCGGATCGATATTTACCTAATCTTTGGCGGCGGCGATGTTGTTCAGTTGTATGGAGGCGGACTCAATATTAATTTATTAACAAAGTTCCCGGGATTTAGGAATAAATAAATTAAGCCAACATAAATCCGTAATCAAGTATTGACATTCAACATTTGAAGTTATTTTTAAAATTAAGACTTACCAAAAATGTTATTTATTTTACAGGTAACTCATCTAACTTAACCTAACGAAGTCTGAGGAGCAAATTGACGTAACGTTTTATCCTAAATGTTAAATAATTAAAATAAACGTTTTGTAGAATCCCAGAATCCCGGAAATTATATTATTAAAATAATGTTTTTAAGAAGCCGACGCCATATTCACTCAACTTTTTCCGGGATTTTGCCAACTTTAGGTAAATATCGATCCGAATTTCCGATCCCTGACTTATGTATATCATATAGATTTCCTCAATGGTTTCCTTTGTTCTTTTTCTTTGTTTGTATTAGGTAGGTACTTAGACATATTCGATATTATTAAACGAGCAATAATTGTAATAACGTTCTCGAAAACGGCTCTATTTCGAAGACATTTGCAATTTAGGGGTTTATCGGGGCGAACAATCGATCTGTCAAGTTGTCATTCCAAAGCTAAGTACATTCTTTATTGTTTATAACTTTCTCAGTTTAAATTTTAGATTTGATCGAACAATACAAAGTGTAGCCGAAGACTCTTTATATTATGGGTACAGACTTCAGACACAAAAATCTGCTACTCTGGCTAAACCTAATTGCTTTTGTCATGTTATCGTATATCAACGGTATAATAGCTCTTATTTACCTGACAATAATGGCGGTCGAGTAAAAACAATACGAGAACAATACTTGTAGAGACAAAGTAGAAGCCGAGAGGTTTTCTCTAACGGAGAAAACAAGGGCGAAATAAAAATACTTCTAGCTATAATACTCGTAAGATCAAAGGAAATGGCAGGAAATTGACAGGCTAAAGCGTAGTCTGATAACTTATTCCGGGAAGCTTACTTGAACAGAAAATTATTGCGACTTAAAGTTAGTATTTCGCTACGTCAATAAGTAATTGGATTGAGGAAATGTTTCCTTAGAAATACCTTTTTTAGAATACCTATTTGGCTGAAGCTTTAGTTATATAGAGAAAACAAAATAGCTTCGGCCTTGCGTATTATACACGTACTAGCTAGCCTGTGACTCCGTCCGCGTACGTCGGTTATCGCTATTCCTTAGGGAACTATTCATTTTTCCGGGTTAAAAGTAGCCTATGTCCTATTCTAGGACCTAACCTACATGTATGCCAAGTTTTATCCCGATCCGTTCAGTAGTTGAAGCGTGATTAACAAACATCCACACTTTCTTATATATCAAGTTATCAACGCACAGCCGAAACTACTATACCAAGAAACTGATAATTTGGTACAGGGGTTCCTTTCATGATGTAAGTGAGCACTAAGAAAGGATTTTTCGAAAATAGACCCCCCACGAGAAGAATTAGTCACGCGCGTCCTCTACTTTATAATATTAAGTAAGATAAATGTCTATAAGCAAGTAAAAATAAAAGAAGATCGCAAGTAACATGCGACTTTAAATAAGAACTGTGACGCGTGCGCATCTTTTATGTAATTAAAAAAAAAAAGCCGCACGGGTCGACCAACGCAAAATTCATACTTCCATACTATAATATCTTGCGGAATTCACTGTCTGTTTGTAAAATTTTCAAAGCTCAAATGCTGAACCAATTAGGTATAGGATACTTTTCATTCCGAAAAATTGGACAGTTATCGAGAGAATAGCGATATACTAAGCGGCCGGAGTCGCGTGCGACAGCTACTAACTATTAGTATGTATCCACGCAACAGGACGCAGGGTGCGCCCGCGCAGCGTGCGGCGGCGTGGGAAGCGGCCATTTGCTAATTAACCGATGCACGCCGCCGGGGGAAACTCACGCTCCGGCAAAACCAAGTACAGGGACTATTCTACAGGGTTAAACCACATGCCTTTGAATTGTTAGGGTATTGTTAAATCAAGCGCCATTACATTAATATTGTTTTTTAACCACGACGCAAAAAAGCGGGGTGTTATAAATTTGACGTGTAAGTCTGTGTGTGTGTCTGTCTGTGGCACCGTAGCTCTTAGACGGATGAACCGATTTGGATGCGGTTTTTTTTAAAATTAAGCGGTGGTTCTTAGCTAGGAATGCAAATTCGGCAGTTTAAGAGATGTCAGCTCTGAAAGAAGGGGTCACCATTATATCGGGGGTTGTTGTCTATGTCATAGTTATGACAAGATGTTGAACAAGGCTCTGGATTACCTAACAGTAAATAGATAACCAGACCTAGGAATATACGGGGCAAAACTAAATGACAGCTCGGGATTGCCTATATCAATAAACTTAACTATCGATGCTTTTCCCATATACTAGCGATCGCTCCAAGTTTTGATTGTATAAATAGTTTATTTTTTAAAGTATGCAAATTAAACAAAACAGCGACATAATTCTGGTCATTCTTTATTTTAAAAGGATTTATAACCTTCACTTATCATCGTCGACATCGTCGTATTGTTTTTACTCCTAACTAATTCTAGTCGTTTATTTTAACAATAGTAAATGGGACAGTCATTCTGAAATTCACAATACGGAAAAAATATATGATGATGATGAGTGAAGGTTTGAAAATCCTTTTAAAATAAAGAATAACCAGAATGATTTTGCTATTTTGTTTCATACTTTCAATCAAATTTTATTTTTACAAACAAAACTTGGAGCGATGACTAATATATGGGTAAAGCATCGATAATTGAGTTTATCGATATAGGCAATCCCTAGCTGTCATTTAATTTTGCCCCGAATATTCCTAGGTCTGTAGATAACCTTTGCCAAGATGCAAACACAGCTAACGTTTCTGTTTTCTATCGACTCGAAATGTATGGAGTCGACGGAAGCGGTCCACGTGATCCCTCATCAGGAGTGCTAGCACGTTCTCCGCGACTTGTTTGTCGGTCGGATTTCCCTTTCTGTCTAGTCTGTAACGATAGAAATGCACGGAGCGACAAGCGAGACAAATACAACGAAAAACCCGTACAGCTTACGTCAATCCTATACATTTTGTCGATATCCAAAATCTGCAATAGAATATAAAATGTACAATTAAAAATGAAGTCAAATAGTCTAATCGCGCCTACGTCACCAACCGCTGTACTCCGAGACATTTTAGAGACAATCAACTCGTTTCTTTTTCAAACTGGTGTAACTAAAATTATTTCTAAGGACCGCCGATAATTTTCAAAACTTTGTAAAGCACTAATAAGTTTGAACTGTTGAAACTTACAAGACAACGATTGTACCTTTTATTTTATTATTTATGTTCAAGTGAAATTGTTATGAAACTGCACACAATTCGAGTTATTCATATCTGAGTGACTTATTTATAAATGACGCATTTCAGGCAATGTTACACAATTTTGTTGCATATTTCATCATTATTTCTACAAAAACAACTCAACCATAATAAACATACGATCGGAATCGGATTATGGTCGGAAAAGTTTGTTTTCATCACGCTTTTTCAACCAGACTACCCATATACAAGCAAATTGAGCAAGCAAGACGCATATATCTAGGTATAAAACCCAATTAAAGTCCCTCTAGCGTGTAGTTGCAACACATCTGTAGATATAGACATTTCGACATTATGTATTGAAATTCGACGTAAATTCCATATTAGTTTTGTACTTAAGTACATGCAAGTCGGGCTATACTTACTGTTTTTACCTGTACTAATTTGTCTGTCAAAATACCACGTCGTATCAAAAGCACAATATTTGCGTTATAAGTTTTAAGCAACCCGCCCTCACTTCGCTTCAGTTTATGCGAGTTCTCCGCAACACCCGTACATAATAGTATTTTATGTAACTGATACATAAAGAGGGTCCTTAAAATACGAGTGTGGTTTTATGAAACGAGCCAACGGCGAGTTTCATAATAAGATCACACGAGTGTTTTAAGGCCTAATTATGTACAGTTGCATACATTACTTTATCTACACACATATTATAAGTACTCTAAGATGCGTTCAGTAGCCGAAGGCAAATAACCTTCATAGCTACCAGTGCGACTGCTTCCTGTAACATATCTATAGGTGTTAAGCTAATGTATGAACTGAAATAAGAAATAAATGAAATCAGAGAAAAGAAGTATTTATTTATTATAATAATTGTAAACATTAACAGTAGTGCAATTTGAAATGTTTAATTGAGGTGTTTGTTTGACTATGTTTTTTTTTTTAATCATAGACAAACTAACAAAGTCCCTATTCTAATGTCATTCGAAATCAAAATGGCGTACGATACTCGACTAAAAATATACCGAGTCGACGTTTAATTGATACTAGAATAGCCCCCCTGTTTGAATTGTGTTGGTTTTGGTAGATGTTCCAAATTTGAACAACATTACTTTATCAGTAGATGTATCATAAAATTAACATTTTATTACAGCCACAGATAAAAAAAAATATCATAGTAAAATTGTATCTTGTAATGCTGGTCATTATCTACGGATTCTGAACGCATTATAGAGGACTTATGATATGAGTGTAGATAAAAGCCTTTCTCTTGAATCTCTCCTTCTATTGATGAAAACCGCATTCAAATCCGTTGCGTAGTATGCCCAGATCGAAAAGGAAATGCTCGCGATTGTGTTTGCCCTTAAACATTTCCACCAAATAAGTCTGTAAATGCGTTATTTGTACAAAACTCGTGTATACTATCATGCATATAGACCGTTCGACATTCTATATTTGAAATATGACTTAAATTCCACACTAGTTTTGTACACAAATACATGCAAGAGGTCCTTTACTTAAGTTTTTCACCTATAACCACCCTAAGAACCAAGATGCAACGCCCTTTATACTTACATCGCAAGATGTTAATGAAAACATAAATATAATTGGTAACACCATAGTTACCTTAGCTATTTCTGTAGGTATGTAAACTCTGTATTACACATAAACAAATACAATATAACATAATGTACAGTTCACACACACTCTTACATTTAACCTTGGAGTAGAATAAGCAAGGACAATGCAGGAGAGATTTACGAACAAGAACAATAGTCATACATCTCTAACGTAAATAAATGAAATCGATAATGCATCATGACCGGGAAACCCAATCTTGTGCAGCCGATGGGTCAGCAACAGTAACGATCCCAAGCCATTAAGATACGGCATGAGTCATCACTCATCAGGAATGTTGGGCGGAGAGACAATGACGACCGTGAGTCATCATTCGAGTGGGATTGGGCCAAATTGAATCATGCAGTTAAGTTTGACAATGGAACACAAAAAACCAGGGGGAAATCTGACACAAATTTGTCAAGTTCCGAACAAATCTCTAGGCTTGAACTATGGATATCGATAAACATAGGTACTTTTATGGAGAAATCAATGCATGTCAGGTTTGTCCGCGACTTCATCTGCGTGTCTAGAATATAACGTTTTCCGGGATAAAAAGTAGCGTGTAGGTAAGTAAATATGTAAACTATTTATTATTTATACAAAAATACCCCTATAACAATATAAAACTAGAATTTAATTTATGTTTATGGTGATAAAAATATATAACGACATCCCAAACTCCATCAAAAACATAGATAAGTCGACATTATTTATAAGACAATTAAAATTATTTTTAAGTAATAAATGTTTCTATAATCTAAGTGAATTTTTCAACAGTAAATATGGAAATGAATAACTCTATACTTGCCTCTTATCATATTTATTATTTCATTTTAAAGTCTAATACCTGCAATTGTTAATTCTGTGTGCAATATTTAAGTTAAGTATAGCTGTAATGTAACGTGTTAACAATAAGCCCCATTATCTTATGTTGCTACGCCCTTGCAGGGCGTCACATGAATACCTTTTTGTAATTCCATCTCTAATACTTGTAATGTGACATGCAATAAACGATTTGAATTTGAATTTGAGTAGTTATGTTACGAATCTTCAGAATCTTGTAAATTTATTATATTTACACATGAACAATTCACACAAAAAATATACATTAAGTACATACATACATTAAATCACGCCTGTTTCCCAGAGGGGTAGGCAGAGACCACTTCTTTCCACTTGCTACGATCTTCACAAATTTATTTCGCTTCTTCCACATTCATACATCGAGTCATGCACGCACGTCGGTTTCGGGTACTTAAGACTCGGCCTTTTTCCAGTATTTCTCCGATTAGACTCGAAAAAGTACGCCTAAAAAAATATGATACAAATATTCTTACATTACGTATTTAGATGTTTTACATCAGTAAACGTTTTTAATTTTCACTCTCCTCGTTATAATGCCCGAGTTTGGAAACACGAAAACTACAAAGGTTTCTTTCTTGATTGGGGGAAAACCTTCAAAGACAAACTTATTTAATTTGTATTAAAAAACAACATTGACATTTTAGTTACTTTGTAAAATGCGGAGTCGTATCCAATTAGGGTTATTTACGGTTGATTTAAAACTTAGTCTCAGGGAGAATACTATCTGTTGCCAGTTCATAAAATAACCGCGTGTAACAAAAAAGGTTTTTAGACGAGGGTAACATGAACCATTTTAACTTATAGAACACCTTATAGAACACCTTAACCTTACGATGCAATCAATATAAATGAAGGCTAAGTGCTAAATTGTTTTAATTATTGGATAGAAACCTCCAAAATAATAATTCACATTCCTGTTTTAAAGGGAGCCAACTAAGACCTGACCAGCAAGTTGGTGTCGATACTGAAACATCGACATTTCCACATCCGTATTAAATTTCATTCAAATCTGGCAACACTTTATCTGTAGGTACAACAAGTGTCTCGAATTAAAGTGTCTACTTTAGTGCAAGTAGGAGGTGGAGGTCCCCCTGGACCGCTACGACCATCTCATGCTTCAACCTACCACCAAGCAGGGGTGTGACTCTCAAAAACGCGGTCGGACGAACGAACAAGTGAATGTCGCACCGGCGAGTTTAAGTAGTTCCGTCAGAGCGAACAAGGCACATTTAAGCGCGTGCATTTTCAATTTGGCAGCACGGCTTCTGTCGATAAGATGGAACGTTAATAAGGCTGCCTAATTGAGAATGCACACGCTAAAGGGTGAATCAACTTTTGAAGTACTCCTTTTCTTTTGCGGTGTTAAAACTTCCCTGGTGACTTATGGCAATAATGATGTATGAATATTAAAATCAGACCATCAAATTTATGGACCCCACACGTTAAACACCTCAAATATTTTTTAATCATCGAAAAAACCGGGTAACTTAGGGGAAAATGCACTTTTTTTATACAAAACCTAGGGACAACATCGTCCCCTGCCTTACCAACTATATTATTGTTCAAAACTGTATTATTTTAAATTAAATAAGTTCATATGTTAGCCTACTTGTCTAATTAAATTAACATGTAGGCCATGTCGTAAGAAAATACATCGTTTTTCTAAAAACGTGTAATTTGTGAAACTTGTCAAAAAATAGGGAGTACCTACATTAAAAGTTGATTTACCCTAAAATGTGTTTTGTTCGCTTTGACGGGACTACTTAAACTCGCGTTGCGACATTCACTCGTCAGTTCGTCTGACCGCGTTTTTGAGAGAATCACACCCCAGTTTCGGGATAAGGCAACGCGCGAAATAACTAGCATAGAGGTATTCCATCTTAGTCCTCAGGGTTTGCAACGCATTTGTTGTTTGTTATCTTTCATTTGTCTATTTGTGTGTCTTCTGTGTAGTGAATAAATGTATTTCTTCTTCTTCTTCTTAAAATTATAGTTTTGATTATGCAAATGTCTAACTCAAGTGAAGACTAACTCAAATGTTACCAAATCACATAGTAATGTTCGATTGTCGTCGACTCGTCGTAATCTATAGAAAAGCTTCGCGTTATCTCTATTTTCTTGCACGAGGTGTAATCAGAAGCGATAAGGTAGCGTTATCGCCGAGCCTCGGTCACGTGGCGGTTATCTGATTCGGAAAACAATAAATTATTTATAGATTGTATTCTTTACTTTTCGGTCGTTATCTAGCTTGCATCCGCAACATCGTTCGCTACGACTAACTGATTGTAGACGAAGCATTCTATATTCTATTATTAAGCACATTTGATTTAAAATGCTTATACTATTGCTATGCAGCTAGCAGTCTTCTTTGGTATTACGCCAGTATCGCTTTCAATGCATTGAGGGAAAATATTGCTAATATATATGTACACTTTGGAGCATAGGAGACATGTTTAATGTTTAATGTTTATTTGGGCACAAATGGTACAAGTAAAGAAAAAATATAACAGAAAAACTTACATAACACATTGACCAGTGAAGTTGCCACAATTAACTAATACAGTACAGAGTAACACGTCAAAAATGTGAGTTTACATAATATTATTTACATAATATGTTGCTGATGGCACTCTTTTATTTTAAAATTGTGAACTCTATAATGGATGCAAACATAATCCAAGTACTTAAATTTAAGTAAAGTAAAAGACCTGTCCGTCATTCACATTTGCTTGTACTCTTACAAATAACGATGTTTCCAGGAAATAGTCCTAACATCTGCATGTGTAGCAAATTGAACACTATCTGTACTAAATGTGACATGTTCTCCATGTCACTGAATGCATTAAAAACTGCAGCACTTGCGCTTAATGTAAAGGATTAGGTTAAGACTGCGCCGAGCGTCCAGTGGCGCCCTCATTACTGTTATTGGGTTTTCTAATTAAGTAACGAATTTCCTTGGAACCGAACAAAATGTGTTTGTAGCGCAAGTATAAACAAAATTTATGGGATACGTTACAAACTTTAATAACAATTACCCTTTGAGTAGTCAGCTTAACGGGAAAAGGTGGCCACTTTTCACTTTTCAATAACTCGAATGTGAATTGTTATATACCCTATAAGTTGTGTTTTCATTTGTAGTACAAACACATTTCGTCCAATTTCAAGAAAATACTTTAGTTTATTAGAAAACACAATAAAAGTAATGAGGGCGCCACTGGACGCTCGGCGCAGTCTTAATAATGATAATATTTGTTTTTTATCATAAGTTTTAAAACAAACATGCTGTAATTTGTTAATGCTGCGGACAATTGTTATTAAACATTAATTTGAAAAAATGCCAGTTTGTAATTTGTTACTGTTCCATTAAAATAAATAAATAAATAATAAAACTAGACTATGCGGAGTTCATCGAGTAAAAAAACTATATATTTTTCAATCCACCGTTTTCTTATATACAGTTTTATATGTATTGTTTTAAACATACGTCTGTTTAATTTGTTGGTATATACTATGTACAAAGATTCGGTTGATTATTTTAGATATTTAACATAGCTAATCTAGAAATGTCGCTGTAACAATCTATCAAGCCAAGTTTGCTTTTGGTAATTTATATATCCAATAGATTACCATCAAAATTAACTAGTGTCATTCCCGGTATGGGCAAATATTTGAGAAGGAGTATTAGTTTATGTATTTAAGTACGTATGTACTCTATATGAGTTTATTTATCGCTGTAGTACAGTAGACGTCAAAGATATGTTTACACTTTAGTACCTCGTCACTTTACCCGCTATGACAATTTCAAATGGCAGTTTAAACATGACGTTAAATAGACAAGGTACTAAAGTGTAAACATATTTATGGCGTCGACTGTACAAGTCTATTGCTTAGTTTCTGACTAGATTTTGTGTAAGATTGTTCCTTTCAATTCATTTGTTTATTTATTAACTTAAGAGCTCTGGTAGGTAATTCATTTCAAAGGGTTGTGAACCGACGGTTGTTTCATCCTCATACCGGAATTAAGCAAAGCGAACACTGCTGGTTAGGGGTAGGTTAAAGGGTAAGATGTTGATAGCGATCCGGACCGACGCTACCGCCAGTAAAAAATCACTCCAATAGTGTCGCAGCTGAGCCAGTTCCGCAAGAATCTTAATCTGCGTACGCCTACTATCCAGAAATAGCTTTAGATATCGACCTGGAAGAATCTGTAGTGTGATCGCTCTGAAGCGTGAAATAGACTGAAAAAAAAAAGATGGTTGTCTTCCCTTAACTTTAGTTCTAGAGCAAAGTTAGAGATAGCAGTCAACTTCAATCAATTTCAATTTGTAATTTAATTTCTAGTCTAAACCTCACTTTAGAAGGTGCTTGGGGTTTGTAATTGTCTCTTAGTCGCTCTCATAGGCTCTTATTAAGAGCGAGTGAGAGAGAAGTACAAACCCGAAGCGGCTTCTAGGTGCTCCCATTCTATACTTTAATTTTGCACAAGAATAATGAAATGCTTCATAGTGGTTGTTTCATTTTTCGATTACTTTTTAACTTTTTTTTACAAAATCATACATAAGGGATAATCTCACACAAATGTAAATAGTTCTAAACTAAGCTCTACGCTTGTACTATTTCTAGAAACCGATACTCGTAAATGAGTATTAATTATTATTTGGGGGGTTGATATGGGCCTCCTGTGCCACTTCGACCACTGCTTATCTGTTGTGGTTGTGGCATTTGTTTAGAGCTCACGCTAAGGCCCATTGCGTCCAGGATTTTCCAGATGCTTTGGCCAGCGAGGAGTTGTATCTCTTGTCCATGATGTAAATGAGTAACACAATCTCGATTAGAAATGGCCCACCGACGCTATTGGGCCATTGTCTATATATACTGGCAGTATTTTTATCGGGTGCGCCAAAGTTCATGTAAAATTGCAAATTAGATTATTTGAACTCCGAAAATGCATCTCATATAATTTTACAACCTAATGATTACGCTTCATAATATTTATATTTTTTTTAATACTAATGATCGGAACTTATAATCATCTGAACTTATAACGCCAATATTCATGGAACACTTTTCAGAATTTCTTAAATATCTTACGTGTAGTAAAAATTAGGTTAGGTTAGGTTAGATTTATAAAAATCTAAAAAAAGTTACAGTTTTTTGAAAAATGGATTACGAGTTGCGATAGTTATGACTTATGACTTAAACAAGTAGGTATGAACAAAAAAGTACTAGCAAAATATTTCGGAGTAATGATGAGTATAGTCACAAATCGTTATTTGTATAAAAATTCGAAAGACCAATTTTATATGAGCCAATATGGACCTCTTTTCATCCTATGCTAAATAAATCTTGGATGCCTAATAAGCTTTGGATCAGGACTTTCTATCAAAGATTAGGCAAAGTAAGTTTAATTTAGTTTATGCTTGAATAGTACAATAATTTTAAATGTGATTCGAAAACATGTTTAGGCTAGGGCTTTAAGTACGTACTGCTTAGTAGTAAGTTTTAATTTAAGTACTGCTTAGACCTCATACAACAACTCGGCCTCTTAAAATCTTTTTTTTTCAATATTTTACTTTTCTTGTGTTAAAATTTTCAAGTGTAATCTGCCTATTCACTAAGTATGTATATTTGGTACATTTCAATATTGTCTGGTTTTTTTTCCAATAATTTCTACTTTCAACATATTTTTATTATATGGCGTAAATATACAGTTGGATTTGTAAGAAACTTCCAAACCAGGTATCTCTGTTCGATTGTACTAGATATAGTAGGTACGAGGTTATTAATTAATTACTTACATTGCACTTTTGATAATTAACACGTGCATTAAAATAAGATTAGTGAAGAAATAAATTAATCACGAGGCAAGAACTCTACAACGGAATGTACTAGGTACACTATACAGCCCAATGGATCCCTGATCCAACATAGAACGGTGTTTTAGTGACATTATAAAACAATTTGTTTGACACTTCATACTACTTGGATCAAAACGTCACTGTGACACAGTTCTATGGCTACCTACAAATATTATGTGGTTATATTTTAAGTCTTGCTTAATCAGTTTAGCTCTATAGTTTTAAGAATTCAGTATGGCACTAAGCGTAGGTATGTTATCTACAAGCATGACGAAGATCAAAGGAATCTATTAAAGTATGCACTTTCAATACAAACGAAATAGTCAAAGGACCACATCATTGCGGCCATATTGTAAGAAAAGTAGATGTTTCTGATATAAATCCATTGTTCAACAAATAGCACTCGGTTAGTGTTCAAGTACATGCTTTGTGTTCTTTACATCCTTATAATCCGGCGTTTGAATATAGATTTAAGCAGATATAACAAAAGCAGTGCAGATAATGTAGTCAGGCGCAATCATCATAGTATAAATAGAAAAGCAGTTCATTCCGATGTTTTAGGAGTTTCTGTTACCTATTGCCGCTAGGATTACATCGATGCGTGTCACTCTAAACTTATTACACTCGACTAAAATCCAATCCAATCCTAATCCAATCCAATCAATAATAATACCTATATAACCTACCTGTATATCTTTTTGGATTGGACAGATCAAGGGCGTTGCCCAATTTATTATTTAAAAAAAATATGTTTAATTTTCTAATTTAGTTTTAAGTCAATTGTTACTTAGGTACACACTATGGATCTTGGTCTGAAAAAAATAATTTTTATTTTATTTTTATTTATTTTAAACCGGCTTGGTGCTTGCTGTTGAGTTTGCTCGTAGTGGCTCGCGGCGCGTACGATCGACGCACGCGCACATGCAAGAAACGAGACGAGATATACCTTTGTTTAAAGAGGAACTACTGTTTATACTGTGGTGTTATTCCCTTTCAAACGTCTTGTCAAACCGTCAATCGAGCGATCAGCTGGTTTCACAATTTGTATGGAGACGTCGATTTTATGTTTACGTTTTCGAAGTTGGTCCCGTATTAATAGTTGATCGTAATCATGAGTACATTCGGAAAATAACATTTTGTATTACGTCTTACGTGTCACCTAGTAGTACAGTTAGGCGATGGGCTTGCAAGTCTTGCAACCTGTCACTAATACGCTGTTAAACATTATCAACAAGTTTTTAGAGTTGTAGGTAATTCTGTAGCTCTTTCCCTTCCCCACTGTGGGATTACAGGCGTGAAGGTATGTGTGTATGTATATTTCTCTACGTGACGCAACTAATAACAAGTGAAAACTGTATAACCCGGCAAATTAACATACTATGTCATACTGCTATACATTTAAATTGCTCGATAGTACACGCTGATGGGACTACTAGAACTCGCCGGTTAGTAAAACATTCGTTGAGGTTGATAAGCGAATTCTTTAAGAGATCACCTCCAAGGTCGCGTTCCTCATGTCAATAATGCAACAGTTTATCTGCGCCGTGCGACGTAGCCAAACTTCGCTACTACTTTTTGTTACATTGTTATTACGAGTTATATAAATATTACCCATATCCTTGCAAATTTTTGTTTCATAGTTCAACGTTTTAATGGCTGCCTTCAACTGCGAGAGGAGCGAGCCCCGTGCGGACTCGGTTTAGCATACAACGGTGGCTTCCAAGTGTTTCCGCCGCGAGCACACCTCTTCAAGCCACCGTTGTAAGATAAACGGAGTCTGTACGGGGCCCGCTCTGCTCGCAGTGGAAGGCGGGCATAAGTGTCTCATTTTAACTAACTTCTGTTTGTCAGGAGGCCAGTCAGCTTGGAGCAGACCCTTACAGATTCTGAAGTCCTGGTCAAAATAGACCAGCTTCACTAATGGCTGTAAAACGGAAGAGTAACCTGCATACTAACTAGTTAACGGCATGTACAAGTAACAGGCACATAGTGAATACATTTGCAAGTTAACTTGCATGCAATTTCACCCAGCGAGGCATGTAGTTGTCGTGTTCAGTTACACGTGCATCATACGGTTTACAGCCCCCGGCGTCCCCTTCCTCATATTGCATGGCAGTAAATCAAATTGCTTGCGATCAACTTGCTTGCCAGATATAGGGATGCCAGCTAGTGTATACACATGAAAGTGGTTGGCACGTGCAAGAAGCTGTTATGCAAGTGTGCCAGCGACATGCATATGTGTTCGCGGTTTAATTGATAGCCGGGGTAGGCATGGGTAATAGTGACTATATGAGCTAATAGCTGACCTAGGCTTTCTATTAAGTTGCACTCCTATAGCTGGGGACTCCTTGGAGTAGGCTTGGAGCCATCCAACTAATTGATAGGAAACTTGTTACAATGATAGTTTAAACATAAATAATCTTTGACGTAGGTTATTGAAATTTATACTTAAATTGCGTGATTAAGACTGCGCCGAGCGTATGCCGGGTGTACAGTGGCGCCCTCATTACTATTATTGTGTTTTCTATTAAACTAAAGTATTTTCTCGAAATTAGTCGGCAGGTTTTTGTACTACAAATAAAACAACAACTTATAGGGTATATCACATAGTTTAATAACAATTCACATTCGAGTTATCAACTTAACGGAAAAAAGTGGCCACCTTTTCCCGTTAAGCTGACTACTCAAAGGGTAATTGTTATTAAAGTTTGTTACGTATCCCATAAATTGTGTTTTTACTTGCGCTACAAAAACGTATCGTCTGATTGCAAGGAAATTCTTTAGTTAGTTAGAAAACATAATAATAGTAATGAGGGCGCCACTGGACGCTCAACGTTTGCTCGGTGCAGTCTTAACTGATTGTTCAAACTATGTACCTACTTGTTTTTATATTCAGTTTAGCTTTCAGGAGAAGGATCTTTATTTTCTTTACATAGAATAAAACAAAGTTGCCGTATGCGTCCGTCTGTCTTTCTGTCTGTGTATATTCGCAACGGATTTTGATGAGGTTCTCACCATCAGTTAGATATTTTTTCACGGAAGGTTGTTATGAATAATAAATTCGGGTTTATGAATGGGTGTAACAGAAAACGAACATAAACCGAAGCAAAGCGAGGGTGGGTCGCTAGTGAAATATTAATGATAGCAATACAAGGAAGGATAACAAACAATCTACTAACCTAACCTAACCAATCCCTAACCAATCCAATCCCTAACCTAAGCAATCTTGATTTCTTGATTACAATATGTCAATTGCTTTGTTAGTTTCTCGATAAATAATTATGTATCTGTTTACGTATTTATTCATTTGCAGTGAAAGTTAGGTATGTATAAATAATTACTCTACTAATGAATGTCAATGTAAAGGTTTTTTATTTTAGAGGCCAATGTCACACAAATTGACCTAGTACCAAACCAAGGCTTGTACTATGGATACTAGACAACAATAAACTTACTTATATAGAGAAATGCATACTTATATACAGAGAAAACATCCAAGACTCAGGAAGAAATACTAGCACTCATCACTCAAATATCTGCCCTTACCGGGATTTGAACCCAGGACCACTGGCATCGTAGGCAGGGTCACTACCTACTAGGCTAACGTGTCGTAGGTTGATTATAAATATTAGCTCTGCCCTTTTCTATCATATGACAAAGAAAAAGAAAGCATTAACTTTGACAGGTAAGATACTTAAATATATGGTGACATTGTAAAAGTCGACCCTGAATTCGTTTTGTTGCACCGTCACATCAACTGCAGTTTTGCCCAAAAATTAACTGATAGTTAATATCTAAAGGCATTAAGTTCGCCCTTTTTATAGTTAAGTGTATTATTTTGGTGCAATGAAGATTAAAAAATTAATAAATTAATAGTTAAGATTTTTGTAAAACCCCGACATACTAGCTATAATTATTTTTATATCACAGTATACAAGTATATAAACATTGTATACCATTAAACAACATTCAACCTCAACAAAGCAATTATGTACTCATGTACATTGTACACTTATGTATTGGTGTTCGTAGCACCGGGGGAGCTACGCCAGTGCTACGAGCTACGAGGTCAATGATCTGTAACGAATCCATCCAAAATGTCTATGGGTTATACAGTTTGTGTATTTTATTATGACGTATAACAAGTATTAATGTAGTTAATTATACGGGTTTAATTACCTCAGATCGATAACATGATAGTGACGCGAGAGTAAGTTTAAAAGTGTATTCTAAAATTGTACTGTATAAAATTCCGGATTCTTTTCACTAGTAATAACTATGGTTATAAATATGGTAATTAACGATGGTTTTATGACCAAAGAGAATATTTTATAGGTGTGGTAAAAGATTTAAAAAAACGTTATTATAGCGGTCCCTTTGAGAGCTGATATCTCACAAACGACCCTACCGACTTTAATGACAACTCATAAGAATCATCTCGAATAAAACTAACGTTCTTTATAAAGAAAAACCCTTTTCAAATTGGACATCCGTTTAGGAGCTACAACGCCACAGAGACACACAAATACATATACTCACAGTTATTTATTTATTATATGTAATATTACATGTCAATTTATTTTATTAATATCTGGTTACATACTTCCACTCAACAATACAATATCCAAAGATATAACAAAAGCCAGTGGGTAGGATTATTATAATAGTAAAACTCATTTATATCATAGAACGCCTGGCCTGCGGGCCTATAGTATGGTTGCGTCCATATCGCGTGTCAAATGTGGATAAAGCATCCGTCACTTTTTGACACGTGTACTTATTTACGTGTCAGAAGGTAACGGATGCCTTATCCAACATTCGTCACGCGACAAACGCAGCCATATTAGGCCACCTGACAGTAAATTTTTAAGTTGATTGCAAAACGAATTTGTAGCATGCAATTGTTTTATGTAACCGGCGATACCATTGTAGACCTTACGGCCTAAGTTATAGATAGCTTTGGTTGATATAGCCAGATCAAGATCACACATTGCATTACGAGAATTTTAAATATTTCTCTGATTACTTTTAAATTTATAACTCCCCTCTTTTGTGTCGGTGGTTATTTCAATCAGTAAAACATATATTTTACCACTTACAATTTGTTAAAATAAACAACTAACCTTAATGAATACACCGCAAAATAAATAAAGGAAAGCCATAATGAAAACGTGAGGCTGCAACTCAAACGAGTAGCCGGTGTACAAGTTGACCGAGCCGTTTTTTGCAAGAACCTGCTTTTATCCCGCTTGGGACCTTTGGCATTTATTTCAGGTGCTTCGCGGGAAAATGTTCAAGATATAAGAGCGAGTACAAATTAATATATTTTTTTTAAAAATAAATATCTTTTTCTGGGGACAAATTAGGTAATTAAAAAAAAACCTTTTGCAAACCTTATGAGAATCTCAAATATATTTTGTTATTATTGTAAAATAAATGGTTTTGATTTTATTCACGAAAGAGGGGAGTAGTATGAACGCGTCGGCAATGGTTTTTTAGATGATATATTAATATATACCAACTGTAATTATCAATGTTGTAAATTAAAATCCCCGCAGTGTCTATCCATGTATATGTTAACGCACTCACAAACCCTTAATTAATATCCATTAAGGGTTTGTTAGGCCAAAAGTGATATATAAATAAAATAGGGAAGGTCATCAAACATTAGTCGACTGAGGCAAGATTAATTATTCGAACTAACAATATTGAACCTGGCCCCACGCGGTTAATGCGGTTTTCACCATTATTAAAAGTTTTTATCGAGAAAGGTATAAACTATACAATTTTGATATTTTATCCGTGCACTTAACGCCGATCAGTAACTAAATAATTTTCAATTAATTAACATCTGTTTGACCGTGAGACCAGCCAGTTTGGAGCAGACTCCTTACAGGTTCTGAACTCCTGGTAGGATGACTGAACACCCTCATCTGAATGATTGCCAAATTAGAACAGCTTGACGAACTGTATTCCTTCAAGGAGACTTGATTCTTTGACTTGACTCTTGATAATATAATCTGTATTTTTTAATAAATTAACTAATTTGTGTATTTTTTTCATCGTCTTCATTGATTTAATAATTAGCTGTAAAGGAAATAAAAACCTATTTGCATTTCAGAAAAGTCAAGACAACGTTTTAAAACCAAAATCATCAATAAATCAAACCTACTTGATACTTAGAAATTCTAATTGGCATATTATTTAGTTATTGACTTTGGTTAAACTCGATACAAACATACTCAGAACATTCACAACACAAAGAGCTCCTCTGGGCAATCATGAAAGCCTCATACCGTCCCACCCATAGTTCATATCTAAAAGTTCAACAAACAAATTACAATTTCTAAATAATTTCTTTCAACTAATCATAATCATACGGTCATACACAGATTTAGGTTAGCGTCTTTCCTGTGGACATATCCTAAGTTAACGCTTTTAATGCCTAATTTTCTGGCTGAACCCACATCCACATAAACGGCGTCAGGTCTACTTTAGTCCTGTAAAACAAACATAACTTATATGCACACAAGCCTTTAACTATTGACCACAGGAGAGACAAGTTTGTTTTTTCGAATGTGTATGACCTTATAACCTTCTCAAACTTCCATACTTTTTAATCCAGACAAGTAAATCCACGCGACAGAGTAGTTGGGTTTGAATCGATCCTATTGACGCGCATGCGCGTGACGTGCGCTGCGGACGCCGTACATAGCCGGCACATAACATGCCACGTCCTATATACGCCGTTATGTACTAATCCGGTGGCATGGGATTGAATGCATTTGAGAAACCCGCGGAAAATGTACATGGATGATTTCGAATAGGTTGGCTTTGGTAGGAAACTATGAGTGATTGTTGAGGTTGCTTGCGGCGCTTTGACTTACCAAGTGTTCTTTTGGGAAGCATTGAAACATGTTACCATGTCGAAATGCCCATGAGCATAAGTACTTCTTAGTATAAAACAAAGTCGAATCCCGCCGTCTGCCCTCGTATGTACGCTTACGTATTTCAAAATACGCAACGGAATTTAATGCGGCTTTCATCAATAGATAGAGTGATTTAAGAGGAAGGTTGTTTGTATATAATACATTCTGGTTTGTATGCCGGTGTTCAAGAAAACTCATAATCGAAACGTAACGGAGTCAAGTCTCCTTGAAGGAATACAGCTCGACAAGCTGTTCTAATTTGGCAATCATTCAGATGAGGGTTTTTAGTCATCCTATTACCAGGAGTTCAGAACCTGTAAGGGGTCTGCTCCAAACTGGCTGGCCTCACGGTCAAACAGATGTTATTTGAAATGAAATACAGACAAACGAAGGAATAAACATTTTAATATTTATCTTTTGTTAGGGCTGAAAATTGTTTGTATAAAGTTAAAGTACCAACACAAAGGCTCTAATACGATAGCAAAAAGGGTAAGGACAATGTATATTATTAACGTCATGATAGCTCTTATTAATTGACAGTGAATACGGTCGAGCCATTACCAATTCGATTGCAACAGGGGTAAAAAGTGGAACAGAGACCCTGTTGGTATTTAAATTGCGTTTTATGTAGATTTGTTGTAAGAAATTGAAGAAGAAAAGGTCTGTAAGCGATAAATACTTCGTGCTTGTTTATTTGGGTATCTTTTGGCAACTAAAATCTATATAACTGTGTACAACGCAGTGTGTGTGTGTGTAGTTCAAGGTACAGCGATATACAAAACAACTGTGAAGGATGAATTATTTATTTCTTTTTAATCTTAATAACATTTGAGTATGCAAGATGTTATACATCAAAGGATATTTAATATACGGCTAAATAAGGGATTAACTTGAATTTTAATGAACTCGCAAGCATTAGTAAAAGTAAAAGAGAAGTTAATGTGATCTAATATTTATACTGATTATAAATTACAATATTTTTTAAGGGATGACCCATTTATTTTTGCTAAATTTCTACTTAATGATTCACTTTTCGATTAAGAACTAAAGAACACTTAGTAGTATTATGTATAATTGTGTCAAGTTTTAAGAGGATTATTAATAAATTACTAGATAAGATATGATTATCTTATTATAAAGTATTCTAGATAATTAAAGAGAGCAGTTAATTAATTGAGATAACTAAACGATAACAATAAATATTCCAATACGAGCTAGAATCCTATTACATAATATATGTACCTACAGGGATAGATGGATAACTGAACAGTATAATTCAATTTTATCCTTTGGGTATGAAACCCTAAATTTAATATAAATAAGGTTCAAAGAAACCCAAAATATTCATAAAACACATGTGGACCAAGACAAGATGCTTCATGCTAACCCTAAGTGGTGGTATGGTCAGTGGTTTGAAACCGTCCGAATCGCTACCACCATTTTATCCCTAACCTTCCACGAAGCAACAGTGTTCGAATTGTTGTGTTTCGGTGTGGCGTGAAAATACTAGCATATAGTCATTAATGTAAACACAACCAACATAAAACTTACCATTATAGATCAAGTCAGGTCTTAGCAATGATTTATACACATTCACGTTAAGTTTAAGATTAAATAATGATCAATTATACGTTATTTTAAATAAAAACATTCTTCTTCTGCTTGATGAATATTTGAGTTTATCATCATCATCATCATCATACCTTCACGTCTTAATTCCCAGAGTGGGGTAGGCAGAGCTACAGAATTACCAACTACTCTAAAAACTTATTTGAGTTTGTGTTCAACAAGTTTACATCTTTGGCAATTTCAATTGACACAGGCTAAACAGGCATTCCATGTTAGTCCTCAGGGTTAGCAGTGCATTTGCGGTCTTAGGGTTGCAGTCGTAAGATTGTAGTCATGAGAATTCAAATGTCTATGGGTCACAGATCCCACTTAACATCAGGGGGGTTATTATGACATGGTTATGCAATTCTGTTTACGCTGAGAGAAAAGGACAGAGCTATATAACTACCATAGCTCTGTCCCTTACACTCACCGTAAAATGAACTGCATAGTTATGTCATAATAGCCCCCCAGGGCTGAGATTTTACACGGTAAAACCTTATTCCACTATTCTACGACGTTAGCTTTGACGTGTTATGGTATTGGTTTTAACTTGGCCGCCTTACTGCCAACTGAATAAGAGCTCTCAAAACTTTGACAATACGATAACAGGTCTAAAGAAAAATTGTTTAATGAAGAATAGACGCCCTGTGGGGCTATTATGACATAGCTATGCAGTTCAGTTAACGCCGAGAGAAAAGGACAGAGCTATATAACTGCCATAGCTCTGTCCCTTACACTCACCGTAAAATGAACTGAATAGTTATGTCATAATAACCCCTCTGGACTACTGTTTGTAATTAATTATAACTAGTGTTTTGTACATTATATGCCCCTGCAATTTCTATTATTTGAAGGTACGCCATTTTGGACTAAGATTAATTAGCTGATTAACCGCATTGACATTGGTTAAGGACTCTCGATTTTACTGACAGATTTAAGATTTTATATACGAGTACATGTATGAATAATAGATGCGTAGGGCAATTATTTTGTCTGTGAGTGTATATTGTTTAACATAACAAAGTTAAACAAAGGCACAGAGAGCTCGGTGATTCGAGAGTGATTTTACCTATTGTTCGCTTAAGTTCATTTTGAGAAAAACTAGGTAGTTATATGATCGTGGCTGCTTAAAGTGTAATTTATTTATTAACGCTGTAAAGTAAACCAAGTACCTACATATACTTAAATTATATTTTGTTAGCTTTCCGAACTATTCCGACAAAATAGTTGTTTTAACTACGTTACGATTTCTTTATTTGATCTTAAGGTAGTAATTATGTATTTAATACAGCGCAATGCAACAATGTAATAAATCATAATACAAAGCCCGCTTCAACAACAATCAAGAATTCAATCCTCAACCGGCATTCCCGACTAGTCGGCGACTAGTCGATCCATCTCCACTAACAATATGAACAAAAATGGTAGACTTACAAGAAATAAAAAAAAAAATGTTTTATTGATTTTACATTCAGAAAAACTACATTACTGTGTAAAATAATAAACTAACAGCCTACAATATCTGAGGAATAAGGCTATGGATATCATAAGCGAGGCCAATTGTTCGGTTAGACAGTATTTATTCTGATAGACTAAACCCAGTGATTCCCAAAGTGGTCCAGGTGGACCCCCAAGGGTCCAAAGGAGACTCGACGGGGGTCTACGTTGGGCGTGATAAAAAACGGAGGTCCACAATCGTAAGTGGGGGTGCATGAAAATTAATTTGGTTTCGATAGTGAAGAGCTAAAATGTTGGCTTGACTTCTCCTATCAATATAGATAGGCAGATAATATTTTAAGAAGTTCAGCGACTGTTACTTGTAAAAATTTGCATATTCCATATTCAGTACAACACGTAGTCGACTTTATTATTACATAATTAGCCCTATCAATCAAGCAATCAATTCTAACCTATTTTTTTTTCGAAAACTGTTAATTCATCGTTGAAACTAAGCAACAACGCAAGTTTCCATAGATAGATCTAACCTTCACTTTTTTTCGAGATTTAGAAATTGGTTGTAATGTAGCTGCAGGGAGTCCACCGGATCCAGCAAAATTTTGAAAGTGGTCTATGAAACAAGAGAGTTTGGGAACCTCTGGGTTAGACAGTATTTACTCTGATAGACTAAACAGAAGCACACGGAGTAAGCTCCTCGCGCTAAGGGTTAATAACTAGAGATCATACTTGTTCTATCAAGTATGATCTCTAGTTATTAACCCTCATACCTAAGTAGATGTCGAGACAGCAATATCGCGGTCGATAGTCTGCGAAGACGCAAGAGTTGCCCTTTGCATAAATGTAATACATTTCCGATTAGACACGCTTGCTTGAAGGGCAGCTATTTCTAGATGGCTTGTGCACTCTACGTCGGCTTATGCACGAATATTAAATCTAGCAACATTGGTATTTCAATATTTGCCTCTTCAGAACAGACTTCGGGGGGTTATTATGACATAGCAACGCAGTTCAGTTTACGCTGCAAGAAAGGGACACAGTTATATAACTGCTACAGCTCTGTCCTTTGCGCTCGCCATAAAATGAACTGCATCTCAATGTCATAATAACCCTCCAGATGAAATAATTTAAATGCTAAAAGCGAGCTTTAAAAATACCCAATTGCTGTTAGGATAATGTCGTCAATATATTGTTAGCTATTACGTATTTCGCCTTTATAATATTAGTGTGATGTATTTTGTATTTCGTTAATTACGCATTTTAAAAAAAACTGGCTTGTCGAAATCGGGCCATCAGTTCAGCCTTTACAAGGGAACAAAGAACCATGCCTACATACATACCAGTCAAGGAAATTGATTCCTAAACCACTTTAGACTATGTCAAAGTGACACTGTAAATGAAATCACAAGAAGCAGTTTACTTTTTGATTGATTACGTCACTTTGACATAGTCCAAAGTGGTCTAAGAAAATGGTTTTCATTCAATAACCATACATTATTATCATCAAAAACAGGTCGATCGGCTTTTTTCCACATTTATTTATGACGTTTTTTGATATTCTTTAGTAACTAAATTCTGCCCGCGACTTCGTCCGCGTAGATTTCGATTAGGTATCGTTATTCTTTCGGGAACTTTCAAATTTCCCGGGATAAAAAATAGCCTATGAGTTAATCTAGTGTATAAGCTATCTCCATTCCAAATTGCATCCAAATCCGTCCAGCCGTTGCACCGTGAAGGAGTAACAAACACACACACAAAATTTAACATAGACCTACCCTCTCATAAATACATTCATTTGTAACATTTGAATTTGATAGAATGTGACAAACATTTTAACTAAAATAGGTTTATTGTACGTTTATGAATAAGTAGGATAGCCTATGACACTTGTATGTTCTTGTCGATCATTATGACATCCCATTAGTTGTCATCGGTTTACTAGTTAAGGAGCTTAAGTGGAACATTAGACTACCTACCACTAACATGAAGATGAAATGGGTATCAGCGCACAGCTCAACCGGATGAAAAACAACAACAAAGGTTTCTGCAAAGATGATTTTTTAGGGAGTTCAATCACTATGATAACAAAAAAGAAATATCAAAAAGATTATAAACGCAGACGGAATGCAAAAACAGAATCGTTCTTATTCTCCTGTTCTTTAAAGATATCGAACTAACCGTGAAACATAAACCTTTATTTTATACATCAACTAGCGACCCGCCCTCGCTTCGCTTCGGTTTATTTGAGTTTTCTATAACACACGTACATAAAACAAAGTTTATTATACATGAAAACCTTCCTCCTGAATCACTCTATCTACTAAAAAAAACCGCATCAAAATCCGTTGCGTAGTTTTAAAGATCTAAGCATACATAGGGACAGACAGCGGGAAGCGACTTTGTTTCATACTATGTAGTGATACGTATCACAAGTAAGGGCAAATAACTAAACCTACGTTTCCTCGCGGCGAGTGGTCCGACAAAGCAAACATTATGTTTTCCCAGTGCGTCACCGTGGATTTTCCCGAAGCGTTAGTATTGTTTTAACTTTGACCTTTACCTGTTGTTTAACTCTGAAATTACTGTAAATAACGAACCCACGGAATGTTTTGTGTAGGTACCTATTATAAATGAGTTCGAATATTGTTGTTCAGTTTCGCTGCAAACCAGCGTTATTTTAGCAATTATGTCGGGGAGATTGACTAAAGATATATGCAGATCGAAAGTGAGTGGAAGGGTCGGAAAGGACCGCCCTAGGCGTACTTTTTCGAAACAAATCGGAGAAATACTAGAAAAGGGCCGAATCTCTTAAGTAACCGAAACCAACGTGCGTGCATGACTCGATGTATGAATGTGGAAGAAGCGAAAGAAATTTGCCAAGATCGTAGCAAGTGGAAAGAAGTGATCTCTGCCTACCCCTCTGGGAAACAGGCGTGATTTAATGTATGTATGTCGGGAATGTCAAATTCAAGACGTAAATGTGTCTAAGCAAACACACAAGTGACAGATTGCAATTCAATAACTTGTGAGTATGATTAAGATTTCTAAGAGTTGAAGGCATTTTTACCTAATTCTTACGCAAAATTATAGGTTTATTGCTAGTTATTACAAACTGCTATGGAATCTACAATTGTACAAGGTTTTTTTTTATTGATAATTGGTTTGCTTTTGACTAACTCTTGCGCTTGGAGGACGAAGATTTTGTCGACGATAAAACGAGATCTCCAGAAGATGTCTATAACTCGGAAATACAGACGCCGGAAATCATTTTCAAGGTTTATCCGAGTTGCCACCACCAGCAAACACTGCCGCTAAGCAGTAGTGTTTGTACTGTTGTGTTCTGGAGTAGCACTTAGACTAAATAACTAGCATCGATGGAATACCATCTGTCCTTATCCTAAAAACAATAAGGTTTCAGCAGAAATTATCTTACGATGAAATGAAATTCGATGAAATGTTGCATCCCACATTTATTCACATCGATAAATAGGGCGAAATAGGGTTACGATACGGAGTGATAGTCGATAGTTGACCACTGACTAATAACTTGGTGATTCTGCTCCGGTATCGTAGCTCAAGGGTGGAGGTGAGAGTACAGACGAGCCGACAAATAGGGTGTCGCGGCCGGGCGGTATCGACCGATATCGATGTTTTGTCACGTCGTCTTGATGTACGCTCACATGCAGAAGCGCTTAAGGATTTTTTTATGTAAGGCACAGGTAATACGGATATTTAAATCCAACACATTCTAAACCAAACCAAGTTAGAATATGCAAAAAATTCATACGAGCGCTCTCATCTCTCGAGTATTTACAACAATAAAGTATTATACAAAACCCAGGCAAAAAAAAAGACAAACCTTCAAGGGATTTCTTCCAGCTGTTAAAAACCTGACTCTGGCTAGGCTAGGAGGTCGTATTTTTACAATTATATAAAAAAATTAACTAAGTATCTACTCGTAGGTATTATTGCATTGGCTACAATTACATGTCAAAAACCATGTATCTATCAGTAGTATCAGAATGTTCTGGAAAAGGAAAAAACTACAAAGGTCTAATTTAATAGTGTAATTGGGTAAAAATCAAAATAAATGTCCAGTGAAAGAGAGTTTTGTCACCGTAACGAAACTGGTTAACGTCAAACATACGTCATTTTGTAATGAAATTGTAAGTTAGACATCATTTAAGTGACATTTAAATAGCGTCTTTATGTACATTTATTTTGATTTTTACCCAATTGTTTAATTTGCCGCTTTTTTATTTTTTAAACATGTTATTTGAACAAGCTATTTGAGCACCATGTTTAACCGCACATAAATATAGTACCATATATTTTTATGTTTTCAATATCGCTGGTAGATATGGTTACAGAGTCTAGTAGTGGTTGGCAGTATGTAATTGGCCAAAAGTCAAGAATTAATGTAAGAAGCCATAGATAAGAAACTTCATGTCTTTATTTCGTGATACTAACGCATACATTTCCGAGCATGTTTGAGAAAATAATTTTATTTTCACTTAGAATAATATATTCTGTCCCAGCTGCGATTGTCATTATCTCTAATGGTTTAATTATCGAAAGCGATAGATCATTTAAATACTAATTTTAGAATGTTCCTTCGCCCGCACTTTCTATTTACTTATACAGGGTGGGGCCTGTAACTAAAGCAAAAAATTTAAACGTAGATTCTACTCCTCAAACTAGACAACTTTTGTTTAGTAACTTTTTAAAATCATAAAGTTTTTAGATTGTTCTTTTTTCAAACAAAGTATACAGGGTGTTACAAAAATACCCGTAAAGCCGAAAGGGGGTTAAATGGTGCCTTATCACAAGTCCATTTACAATATTTGAGAGTCGTACTATCACCGTATGACTTACCGGCAAAAAAAAAAAAACATTATTTTTTTCATTCATGTGCTAACCCTATTTCAGTAAAATTAAAGAGTAAACTACGCAGAATGTTAAGTACAATTCGCGAAACGGTAAAGAGATATAAACAAAATGAACAGAATTCGATTAGATACAAATTTTACAGGAACGGCTCAAAGTGAGCTCCGCCTTGCTCAATGCACAACCTCGCTCGTCGGGATATGGCTTGTGTGGCATTTCGCACCATCGTTGGTGTTATTGACGCGAACACCGATCTTACACGCTGCTCCATCTCGAAAACCGTTGGGCAATCGGAGAAATAGACTCTGTCCTTCACATAACCCCATAAGAAGAAGTCCAAGGGTGTGATGTCCGGAGTACGAGCGGGCCATAGCACCGGTCCTCCACGTCCGATCCATCTTCGTGGAAAGCGAACGTTGAGATACTCTCGCACGTCGCGAGCAAAATGAGCCGGAGCTCCATCGTGTTGAAACACCATGTTCCTTTGGTTGTCAAAGTAATCCCTGTCGGCCACAGGAAAGTCGTCAATCGCCTCTTCGAATCCCGTTTGTAAAAACGTTAGGTAGTTGCCTCCGTTCAGACGTGATGGCAAAATGACGGGACCAACGACATGCCCGTCATAAATGCCAGCCCACACATTCAGCCGCCACTGATGTTGGAATCTGCCCTGCCGTGAAGCGTGTGGATTCTCGCGAGCCCAAACGTGATCGTTATGCACATTTGAAAGTCCTGACCTCGTGAAAGTTGCCTCATCCGTCCACATAACATAGTTTACGAAATTAGGGTTCTCCTCTAACTGCCTCAGATACCACTCGCAGAAGTTCCTCCTGGGAGCAAGATCAGAGGGTATCAACTCCTGTGTACGGCGATAATGATAAGGGTGACGGTTGTCGTCACGAAGAATTCGCCAAACTGCAACATGGTTCATACCGAATCTTGCTCCGGCTCGTCTCGTACTCGTGGTTGGCTCTTCTTCAAAATGCTCTAACACTAACTCAGCCTGCCTGGCATCGACTGTGCTTGGACGTCCACTTCCAGAAGGCCGATGAAAGGAGCCTATGGAATGTAGGCGTCTTGACATGTTGAGAAAACACTGGTACGAAGGTAGCCGTCGCTGTTCAGCGGGTGGTCTTCCATCGATAAATCGTTGCCGATACAGTTCGCGAGCACGATTTAAATTGCTATCTTCATGGCCTACGCATAACATCATATCGTAATATTCTGAGTTAGAAAACATCGTCATTTTGGAAAAAAATATGGAAAAACACGGAACAATTGTAGAATATCGATAAGAAGTTTTGAAATTGACAACATAATTTTTATTCCGTCTTGACGTTTTTTAAAGCCAGTACTTACTTTAAGCATAATGACATCGTAGTATTGAACCTTTGTGGATGAAAAACAGAAAAACCATTAAAGTTGACAATTATTAAAATTGGTAGGTAGGCCTCTCTGTTAAATAATCTATGCTAACTCCGGTTCCCTGACATGACAGCTTACTAGGGTTGACAATATTTTTGGCTTTGATAATTTATTATATTTTTTACGGGGTATTTTGTAACACGTTGTATAGTATTTTCAATGTACTTAAAACTCCGTCTAATTGACATCGCCTGTCAGTCTAGTCACTCTACAGACATAATCAATTTCATAGTACATTGCGTGTTCGAATTAACTTTAAAATGTAATAAAATTCAAACCGCAAGTTTTTTTTCAAAGTTGTCAAACAAACGTTGCGTAGTTTGAGGAGAAGAATGTACATTTTTAATTTTTGCTCTAGTTACTGGCCCCACCGTGTATACGAAACGTTTTCCGCCCGATAGTACTCAGTCGGCAGGGGAAGTGGACGCACTCGAGAATTGCATCGCCGCATAAACCAATCCGCTTTTGTACGTACAAATGCCGGCTCTATGCACTACACGATTCGTATCGGTGCCATAACTTTCATTATATCCTAGCATAACCTTTTCGTCGTATATAATAAAGAGAAAATATAAGCTCTGGAGGGTTTCTGTACAATATTTTTCTAGAATATGAAAGAGTGGGGAGGTGAAAGTGCAAAATTATAAACGAAAACCCGAGTACAGAACCAGTATTCTTAAATAACTACGCTTTACACGTAATATCTCTCTTCTATTGTATCTATAGTCTTACGTGAGTGACTGCCTGACAGACAATGCATTGCTTTCCATTGCTGAAGCCTCTAGACAGGCCGTAATAAACTCATCTTGGTTTCATGTCCGTCACAAGACGGCGTAAACGTCAAGCCATAGGAAACTGTCATGTTTGACGCCTCTTGAGACGAGCATTACAGTCTAGATCAGTATATTAACCCGGCCCCTGGACTATTTAAAATTTGGAGGCAACATTCTTCGAGTAACCTAGAAGTAAAAAAAGAAAAAAGGTTAATCAGTGATTAGGCCGCATGGGCACTTTAGCACGTCAAAAATCTACCAGTTTAGTGTAAAGGGTGTCTTCGTAAATCGTCCCCCAATGGGAAGAAATAGGGAGTAACAGGGAACTAATTCTACAATGTCGCTTCTAACAATTAACACATTTTAAATAAATAAATATCAGGGGAAAATTTCATACAAATTGACCTAATCCCAAAATAAGCTCTAGGCTTGTACTAGACAACGATAAATATACTTATATGTATAGAAAAATATATAGAAACCAATACTGGCGCTTATCACACATATTGACGGGGATTTGAACCCGGAACCGCTAGCTTAGAAGGCAGGGTCACTACCAACTAGACCAACGTGTCGTTGAAACATCGTAGTAATGTGCATAATCATGTTCTATGGGAACACAACAGCCTATGTTGCGAAATTTGTTCAAATCAACTGATACTTATAATAGCACAGTTTAGCGCGGTTTCGCCTTTCACAATTTAATTAAATTAAATACCGCAAAAAGTGCTTTGGACTATAGGGGATGTTTTTTAAACCATTGTCACGCATGTTGTGTCTGACACATGGTGAGCCAGGATCCGTTTCATAAATTCATAATTCAAGGTTGTACATTTTTTAATGCCAATGACAACTGCAGAGACGGGCTAAAATTCTTTTTCTCTCATTTTTTACGCGACAAGAGTTTGATTTTACTCTTCCTATTTTTTCACTCTCTCTGCTTTTTTTTTCCCCTTTTCGATACACATTATCTAGATCTGTCGGTTCATTATAGAAAAGGTTAAAGAAGTTGTGGCTAACTCGACAGGATGAGTCTCAGTGTAGATCCTTAGCTCTGTTGTAGGTTTTAATTGTCTATGTTTTTTTTTTCAGTTTCTCTGATATTCATCGTAGAAAGTATGTTATTTTCTGTGATTTTGTAAATTTGTCTATCATCTGGCATTGTCCTTGCTCTACTCCAAGGTTAATTGGAAATCGTATATGGTATAAGTTCATCTATGTACATCATCTATATTGATGCAAACATGTCTTGTAATTGTCTGTGCAATAGTGCATATAATCTGAACCTATTTAAAGCTGTGAATAAGCATCTTCAGGTGAGCTCGCTTCATCGTCGACAAAATCTTCGTTCGCAAGTTAGTCAAGAGTTAACCCCTTATCAACAAATAAAAAATATATACGTATAGTCTATGTACAGATGAGAATACTTTAGTCATATAACGGTATCTAAAACTATAGATAAAACCGGGAAAGTCGAAAACTAGTAGCCGGTGCGTGGGCACATCGAACACGTTGCAAACGAGACAACTTTGCAGCTGTGATCTAATTATTGTAAGGCTGCGAATTGGACGATGGCGGGAAGCGGAACGGTAATAAAAAGGAAAATAAACTCTTACCTCATGGTGGTGTGAAAATGAGCTTAATGGCATCGCGAGTTGAACCAGATTTTACTGTGTTCGTACTGTAAAATTATGTAGGTAACAAAAAGTTACTGCATATTGGCCAAATGGCGCCCAAACACTTTTTTTTAATAATATCTCCTGTGCATCTCATTTTACATTGAAAATAGTCATACTAATATAATAATTTCGAAAGTTTTATTTGTTCACGCTGCAACGGCTGGACGGATTTGGATGAAATTTGAAATGGAGATAGATTATACACCGTGTTTTTTTTTGATTTACGATAACTTTAAGGGAACGTTCTTTAGGTCAAATAAAGTTAATTTCCCAAAGACAGACAAATGATAACTCTTACGGTTTTAAAGATATTTAATTTTTAAATTTAATCAGTTAATCACGTTGAACTAGTATAAAAGGCTCTTAATTGATAACAACAATTTTCTTTTAATTCTTATGAGTAAAGAGTTTCCAATTGTTAGGTTTGTATACGCGTCCATGGAATTAGTAACTAACGTACATCTGGAAGGTGCACTACACCGATAACGCGAGCCGAAAGAAATGTACTAAAGCTTACTGCGTCCCTTTCTAAAGGTGACCATATTTGAATTGCAATTTACGGACAAATTAATTTTACAAGCCGGTAGCAGTAAACGAAACAATATTTACTTATTGAACTGATTGTTTTCAAAATCGATACCTGTGGATCTGTAGATCTGACAACTAATCCGTTGACAAATTGAGGAAAAGTAGCCGCCACCTTGAACTTTTTAGTTATTCAACTGATTGTCTCCAAAATCGATATCTGGGCATCTGTGTGGTCTCTGACAACGAATCCGTGGATAGACTGAGAAAAAGTAGCTGCCGTTTTGAACTTCTTAATAAGAGCAAGTACAACAAAATACAAGCATTGAAAGATTTCAAACAAAATCTAGTATTAAGTTGTCATTCAAGTGTCAATTTCGAATTATAGGAGACCACACAGAATACACAGATCCCCAGATCCACATAGGTACAGGTTTTTTTTTTTTTTTTTTTTTTTTTTTTTATGGCGTAGAGAAGGCAAACGAGCACACAGGCCACCTGATGGTAAGTGGAAACTGTGACCCATAGACATTCGCATTCACAAGACTGCAATGCAATCCTAAGACTGCAAATGCGTTGCCAACCCTGAGGACTAAGATGGAATGCCTCTATGCTAGTCATTTCACCGGCTGTCTTATCCCCAAACCGGAACACAACAATGCGAACACTGCTGTTTGGCGGTAGGTTAATGGATAAGATGGTGGTAGCGATCCGGACGGACCCTGCATAAGGTCCTACCACCCGCAAAGGTACATTTGTTTCGGCTCACGTTATCGGTGGAATGCACCTTCCAGATGTAAGTTATTTATTACTTACTAATTCCATGGTCACGCCAACATTGACATATTTGACACTCACTATTAGTTAACTCTAAAGGCCCTTTTAGAATGATCAAAGATATAACATTCAATTACTTTGTTCTAAACAGAGAAAATATTTTTTCAACAACAATCTAATTTAGGACCTAAAAAGGCTTTTATTTTAGAAAGGTGGACAATAGGATTTTTATTAGGAATACGGTCAGCATCAAAAGTAGCTAAGCAGAATAAGATGCTCAAAATGATCTAGACACGACGTGTTCTCTTGACAATACAGTCGAGGGCAGATCATTTTGACCTCTTCGGTTGCGTAGCTACTTCTGCTGCTGACTAAGTTCTATGCTCCACCAAAAATACCATATAGTATTTTTGTAAATGTCTTATAAACTCGATTATTGTAATTATGGGTGCCCATAATTTCGTAAGCTCTCTATTTCTTTCCGTTGGTTGACAGTAGAAATTCGAGAAATCTCTTTAGTGTACCCTTAGGGTAAAAAACATCTTGCAAGTTTCGTCCCTACGGTACGCGCACATGCAGCAGTACGATATACCTTTTGTTTGAAGACTGAGGCTTCTATTCTATGGGGTAAAACAATATTTATTATTATTATAATCAAGTAAATCAATGCGATATCGTTTAACGTCGTGGCATAAAGCCCCATGATGTGCGCGCCGCGACACTGCGTAGAAGTTCCTTATCGCAATTCCGTTTTCTATAAACATCTGTGGGGTTATTATGACGTATCTGTGCAATTCATTTTACGCTGAGAGAAAAGGACAGAGCTATATAACTGCCATAGCTCTGTCCCTTACACTCAACGTAAAATGAACTGCATAGTTATGTCATAATAACCCCCCTGTTCCAACTATCACGTTGATCGGTTAAGGAGTTGACACGCTTTTGCATATAACATAAGTAAGGATTTTCAAACTTTAACGATAGGTATTTTACTAATATCTACATTAGTATTCAATCTTGAACATCAATAAATCTAGATACTTGTAACGGTATTAGCACGAGTAAGCACCGTTTTATAACACCATTCCGTTATGGCTTCGATATATTAAAATTCCTTTGCAATTTTAAATATTTTTATCGCCTTAACAACGTTGAAAAACGATTGAATCATTACTAATCCCTCGTATATTTCTGTACGGAACCCCATTTTAGGCGATCTTAGTGGGTATTTATGCAACATTGCAAGTTAAATTTATGTAACCATTTAGATACGACCTGAACCATTTAGGTGAAACTTAGTGCAAAGATAGTTTGAATCCTGGGAAAGGACATAGGATAGTTTTTTTCCTAAATTAATCTTTTATAGAGGGTGAACATTGTAAAACATACATTCGGAAAACATACTTAGCCCTATTCGTGATCATTTTATTGGCAGTGACGACGAAAAACTTTCTTTGCATTATTTGCAATAATATTCAATTACAATAGTGTTAGCCAAAAAAAGGGTTAATTTTGAGGCTAGAAAGTTGTTTACTATATTAGATAAGTAAGAATTAACACGGTACAAGTAATGTTAACTCGTGGATCGTACCGCCATTGCCCAGGTACGAAGCCAAAACAAATAACTGATGAATAGATCCTGACCTTCCGACCAATTAATGGAAACTGGGGCAGTGGGCCAAACCCAGCTCTAGCCCAGGGGAGTGTCGTTGATTATCCCACGTCGTTGAACGCCAAGGTTAGATCAGGGTTTTTACTCGGGGCTTCATAAGATAAGTAAGCTAAACCTAGAGTGTGGTTCTGCAGCGACTTAACCCGTCGCCGTCGCCATTTTAATCATACATTCTGCTTGGTGAACGCAGTATTATCGTCAGTTTTAGGGAGAGTAAAAATGTTGTACTGGAGAATTTTAATTTAAATTACATTAATATAGTCACATGTAATTGCGATTTATGTCCCAACTTAAGATATTACCGGAATTAACAATGAAAAATATGTGGCGTGTTGATTCAAAACACTTTACCTAGTTAAATCGTTATTGGAGTATTTAGACATTAAACGGGGTTTTATACAAACGCCAATGTTAACACTGAAATAGGTAAATCTATTTACTATATGAGATTAAATTAACTATCAATCTTAACCATAACCAATCACGTAAGGGTAAGTGACATTGCGATCTCGCACTATTGTGCTTAGGAAAGGAACACCTTCAAAGTTCAAAAAAATATTATTTGATATTTATTGTAACTTTTTGTAATATGTTATGCTGGAGCTTTATTAAATTCTACTCGGTAAAACCATTATTGTTAGATATCTCGTATTTAAATGACAGTAATGGCAACCGAGTTAAGAACACAGAAGAAACGAGGCCTAGGACTTTTCTTGTTAAATGCATAATTTAATTGCTACAAATATGGTTATTAAAAAAACAAGTAATTAATCAAAAATTAAGTTTGAATTTATGAACATACGGAATTTTACCTTTTTGGAAGTTTCTATCTAATCGGCTGTTTTGCGTAATGACACGTTTTGCAACTTTCTAGCGATTACACGTCGTTACATGTATACCTCTGTATTTTGTTCCATCTGTTGTTTTATGTAATGTGACATACAATAAATATTTTGACTTTGACTTTGATGCGTTGACTTAAGATTGACGAAAGAGGTATACAGATCGTAAGTGAGTGGACGGGTTGGAAGGGGCCGCCCTAGGCGTACTTTTTCGAGTCAAATCGGAGAAATATTGGAAAACGGCCGAATCTTAAGTACCCGAAACCGACGTGCGTGCATGACTCGATGTATGAATGTGGAAGAAGCGAAAGAATTTATTATTATTATTATTATTAGAAATTTGTCAAGATCGTAGCAAATGGAAAGAAGTGGTCTCTGCCTACCCCTCTGGGAAACAGGCGTGATTTAATGTATGTATGTATTTGCCACTATTCTGGGTGCATTTAGTCGTAGAACTTATCGGTTATCTTTTAGATTAATTGAAATCACATTAACACATCTTTCCAGTATATAAAAGTTAAAGTAAAAGAGGAACTTATTGTCATTTGATTGCATCTAGGTACCTATTTTTACCTTAAGTACCTTCTGTACCTCTGTACGATGTTCGTCAATGTGAATACCATAAAGTAATGTTTTTGTGATTTTTTTGAGCTGAGTCAAAATTAAAAGGGCTGAATTCACGACCTTTCTTATATGTATAGTCAAATGAAGTAAGGGTCACAGGTCGTATATGAATTTTGTGCAATAAGGTATTTAAACGAATAATAAATAAGAAAAAGTTAAATTCGCTGAAAAACTGCTGAGCAGTTTAGGAAAGCTTTATATATTAAATGTGCGTAAATGTTTTTTATTTTTGTTTTAATTAATAAATAAATGTAGAGAAAGTAAAAGTATTATTTGTTGCGAGTTTACATTAAAGCGGCACCAAAATCGATCAAGTGCGAGTTGAACTAGCGCACCGAGGGTCTCGTGCTTTTTTAAGTCCATTAAAGGCAACATGTATAGGTTGTCTTACGTAATTAAGTACGTACTTTTGACTAAAGTGTCGTTGGTCTAATGGCTTAGAGTGTCAACTTGTTCGTTCGTTATGTACAGTGTACGGTCGCCATGTACTCTTACCAATGACTTTTACTGAGTACAGTCAGCTGCAGAGATAAGTATACCCCCCTGCATAGGAAACTTGTATGCAGGAGGGTATACTTATCTCTGCAGCTAACTGTACATTACCCGATGCTGTTACAGTAAAAGGAAACATCGTAGGGAATGCATGCTCAAACAGCTGAGTGAGTAAGAGGTTACTCCACAAAAGATCCTTAAGGGTCAAAGTGTATCTGAGAGGGCTCATTTGTAAGATCAGATAGATAAGTACTTTAGAATACAGTGAAAATGTATTAGGTTATAAAAACATTCGTTAACGTTTCAAGCATCCCAGTATCCAACGTTGGATACTAGAATATTCAATTTGGAACTCAGGGTGGTTCGACATAAGACTGATGATATTGTAATACATATGAATGTGACATGACTGCTGAGTTTCTTCTCGGCAGTGGTCTCCTCTAGGGAAGCGCTGGTCGTTTCTTGACGTGTAAAAGTGCCCGTGCGGCCTAGTTGCTGAATACGATGTCTTTTATCTTTTTTTATGACGTTCCACGGGTCAAACGAAAGATAATAACTTCTCTTGTTCCTATCTTGTAGTACTGTTAGGCGATGGGCTTGCAACCTGTCACTAATACACTGGTAAACATCTTCGCCTAATTGTGCAAAATGTGGTTACAGAATTATTAACAAGTTTTTAGAGTTGTTAGTAATTATGTAGCTCTGCCTACCCCACTCTGGGAATAAAGGCGCGAGCTTATGTATGTATGTATGTATGTTCCTATAAATCATTCATCTCAATAAAATTCACGCTATCACAAAACCGTGCCTTTTTACTATTGTAAAGTAGCGTTATGTGCTCTGTAACCAACACTGGCTGCGCAGAATCACATCATTTCCCACAATACCAGCGCAGTATAAATATAGCTAAAGCAGTACGGAAACTACGAACAAATGCTCGAAACAGCGCACAGACGCTCGCCTCTACGAGACCGCTAAGCGGACATGGCAGTGCTGAGTAGTGATTCTGTAAACAACGCCGGTCGTGCGGACTGTCGAGTGAAACCAAGCGGCGAGATTAAGTAGTCCCGTCAGTGCGAACAAAACACATTGTAGCGCGTGCATTTTCAATTTAGCAGCACGATGGGTCGAACGTATAAGGCTGCTTAATTGAAAATGCACGCGCTACAATGTGTTTTGTTCGCACTGACGACGGGACTACTTAATCTCGCCGCTTGGTTTCACTCGACAGTCCGCACGACCGGCGTTGTTTACAGAATCACTACCCTGTAAGACCCAAATGTCGCGTCGAGACCAATTATGGTTTCCTTTGCATTTTATATTATTTCTGTCGGAGATCACAGAGACCCCTAGAAATCCGTCAAATAAGTAAAAAGTTCAAAATGGCGGCTACATATTTTTGGTCATTTAACGGATTTGTTGTCTGAGATCACACGAGATATCGATTTGGCACTAACTAGCTTAGATATAATAAACAAAAGCTTTTTTCAATTGTACTAAAATTTAGAGAACAACCCTTACGCTCAATTAGAGAGTAGGTATTTATCTCGAAAAGTAGGTCTAGTTTCTTTACTGCTTTAGCTATATTTGTACTGTGATACCGGCGCGGGCGCACGGCTCGAAATCGGCGCGCGCACGGAATGTTAACGACTCTAGCGGAGCGTTCCACTCTAGCTCCCCTATCCGTGACGTGTAATTTAGCCTTTCGTTAAGTGCCAGGAACTACACATTGCTTACATTTTGTTGTGTATGGTGATATGCTGAGCTTTGAATGGAATAATTATTGAATTGGTTTTTTATTGAAAGTGGTTGTAATTTGGAAAGGGTCTGTTTAAGAAGTCAAATAAAACGTAGAAAACGGGTCTATTCCACATTGATTTAGGCCATCTTGGATCTATAATATCATGGTCATATTCTTGGCGTTATAGTTGTTCTTATTCGTTAGACAAAACAGGGCTTGTAGGTAATTTTGGTTCTTAAGTTATACCTACTAAACATCATCCGTTTCAATTTGGACCTTAAGTTAGTTTTATACGGTAAAGGTAGAAAAAGCTTAGTTGTTTGCGTTTGTAGTGGCTGTTGAACCCTAGAAAGATCTGACATGATCTAGCAATTATTTTTGAAAATTTATATTGCGTAACTGGTTGAATTTTCATTTCTTACATTGGCAAACATTCGTAATAGCACAGAAAACGAGTTATAACTTACGATAGAAACAAATTCCGGGAACCAAATGTATTTAACACCAGAGGGGCTATTGCTTAACGCACTCGTTATGGCAGTCGGCTTCAAATTGGAACAATTGTTTTCATTTTGTACACAGACAAGCCTTCGATTTTCAAAATGAAAACGATCGTGATTGCGAGTACGTTAGACAATAGGCCCGCAGGGTAGTGATTCTCTCAATAACGACGGTCGAACGGACGAACGAGTGAATGTCCAAGCGGAGAGTTTAAGTAGTCCTGTCAGTGCGAACCAAACATATTTTAGCGCATGCATTTTCAATTTAGCAGCATGGTTTCTGCCAATGGATCGAACGTATAAGGCTGCTTAATTGAAAATGCACGCGCTAAAATATGTTTTGTTCGCTCTGACGGGAATACCTAAACTCACCGCTGCGATTTCGCTCGTTCGTCCGCCCGTCCATTGTTTTTGAGAGAATAACATCCCAGGATATTGTAAAACTTTGTCCATTATTTGTACAAAAAACATCGTGTATCTATGTTATAAGCAGCATTCTCTATCTCTAATCGAAATGTTTTGCATTTTTTTCTATCCATTGATTTTAAAGATGTATGTATGTACAGTCGACGCCATAAATATGTTTACACTTTAGTATCTTGTCTATTTAGCGTCATGTTTAAACTGCCATTTGAAATTGTCATAGCGGGTAAAGTGACGAGGTACTAAAGTGTAAACATATTTATGGCGTCGACTGTACATGATATGAATATTTATAACTGGTACATAACGAAGTACATGGTGGACGTTCTAAAGAAATATCTAAGTGAATTTATTTCAATTTACTAAACTATATTGTCGTTATCATATCAAATGCTTATTAGGTCGATAACTACGAGCATAAACTTCATCCTTAACGATTTCATTTTATTTTATCTGGATTAATATGAAAAGAATCGCTCCAGTATGTAAACGCACTTATTACCACAAATAATTCAATAACAGAACCTAATATTTAATATAAACCACAACAGCACAATATTATTTGTTAAGTACTTATTTATAACGACCACATTTTACAGCAACATTGTAAAGGCTTTTATGTGGTTTTGTTTGGCACGTAACGTGGCATTTTTAAACACGTTACGCCCAAAATCCTTTTATAAAGCCTTCTGTCAAACTTCTTTTAAACTTGAAAATTACACATTGTTTCGATTTGAATTCATGTTTTTTACACGAGGCGTGTTGCAAGGACGTAAACGGATTTAAAAATGTGGTTTAATTTGGAAAAAACTTTACAATAATACGTAATTGCATAGGCTCACATTCGGGTGAAAATTGGCCCTTATTCAGTACATCGCGATTATTACTACTGACAGAAACGTAATTATAATGTTACAAATAACTTATTATTACAAAGAACGCGAGTTACAACACAATAACTAACAAATGCCCCGGTTTTTATTTATCTCGTTGAAGAAATTATATTTGTTTGAGAACGGACAGTCAACATAAATACTGAAGAGTGCGGGCAGGCTCTTCGTACGGTCGAACTAGTACCTACACTTTAGTACCTTGTCGCAGCTACTGATATACTACATAATACCCACTATTACTGTAATAAGTAACAGCGACAAGGTGGTACAGTACTTAGCTAGATGAGCAAAGAATCATGTATTATTGATTTTATTGTAACCCGATAAATTGAAACCGTTTCTATCTGTTACCTCATAATACCTATTACCTAATATTCGTTATCCCTTGGTAATCTACAAATCCCAAACTACTTAATTTGCCACGGGTATCACTAGAAGATATACGCTCAAACTATAAACATATTTACTTGAATGATTTAACAACTACTTAGATTGTAGAACATTCTAGTAATAAGACTTGGTCGAAGTACGTTCGTCACGTAAGTTTTTGGATTTTAGCGCATTGGTTTTTTGCAAGCCGTTATTTTATTTATTACACAAGAAAGCAATTATTCTGAAACTCAATGTCGTTTGGTAGTAAACTATAAATGAACCAGCAGCTATAAGTACTTAAATAACACCACTGAAAAAATAAATACGATTGTGATTCTTGTGAATAAGCAACTTGATTCCATTCGAGTATAACAAGATGTTAGACATATCAACCAAGATGTTAAAAACACTAAAGAACTCAAAATTCAAAATTTAAAATATTTATTCAGTAAATAGGCCACATGAGGGCTCTTTTACACGTCGGTACCTAATATAGGGTGAGTCTACCAGCGCTTCGGACAAGACCATCATTGCGGAAAAGAAGCGCCGCAAGAAACTCCAGCAGAAGGTCATTTTATCAATCATAAAAACTTGCTGTTGTTATTATTATATTCTATTCTACTATTAACTAATATTTACCATATTTTTTATAATTTTTTTGTCAGCTAAGAGAAAATATCTCTTGTTTGGCTCAGTAATTTTTCAGTAAAATAATAAATGTTATGATTTCTCAAAATATACGTATCAGTATCGTTCCACGAAATCTCGTTCACTCGTACACGCAATCAGTTACCGGCACTAATTGGATATAACAATCGAAAATGGGTCACGCAAATTGAATTGAGATTGATCGGTGCCCGCTAGAATTCATCAATTTTACTTATAATTGAAGGATCGCCTCTATGTGCATTTGCAGAAGCACAAAACGAATTGATTATTGTTACTCAATAACAACCATCACCATTACTTCTATAGCATTTGATAAAGAACTAGAAATTTCCTGTTACAGGGGGAACTAGAGATTTCCTACTATGGCTGCGTTTATCGCGTGACAAAGCTTGGATAAGGCATCCGTCACCTTCTGATACGTAGATAAGTACGAGAGTGACGGATGCTTTATCCACATTTGACACGCGATACAGACGCAGCCATACTAGCCCCGCAGAGCTTCTGACGACCCAACTCAAGTACTTAACGTACGATAAGGAAAACTGAAAGACGTAGTTTTTTGTCATATTCTTTCAATTTCCTTGAGTATACATATAGAAGGGAGGTCAAATTTGTATTAAAACAAAGAAATAAACTATATTTTTATTTTTATTTTATTTTATTTATTTGGAAAGCAAGCAGAAATAAGTGAGCGGGAAATAAGGTTTCTGATTCATATTATAAACATTCACTTATTCCCTTAACAGCTCTCACTGAAACATACAAAGAAATTCATTATACTACACTTAACTTATTTATCTAAATAACAAGAATGACAAAGTGCAAAATAAGTACCTACCAGACTAGAAACAGTCTAGTGAGTTGATATCGTCCATTATAAATTGTATACATATTATTAAACATTATTAGTAGCCAAATCCAGTATTTTCTTTTTAAATTGCTGTTTGGTGACATTAAATATGTCGACCGAAATCCAGGACTTATTATATGCATCGCAAATACGGTGCAAGGGTGCGCGAACCCCGGCGTGGGTGGAGGAGAGCGGCACGGCGAACGAGGCCCGGGACTGCAGGGAGCGCGCACTGCGAGTAGGGACTCTAAAGCGGAGTTGGCCAAGAAGTTCGGAGCTTTTATAGTTGCCTCTGCAGATATCAAATAGGGTGGTTGCATCGGTCATTTTACGTAGATCTTCAAGAGAGGGCAAATGGTACTTTTTGAGGAGATCAATGTATGATATTTTTTTACCCGTTAATCTTCGATGCATAGACCTCAGGAACCTTTTTTGTACCATTTCAATGGCCTTGGTATATTTACTATACTTAGGGTTCCAAATCACCGAAGCATACTCAAGGATTGGTCTTACAAGAGCCTTATAGAGCAGTAAATATGACTTCGCAGTTTTAAAAGGCTTTGCAGATCGTATTACAAATCCCAACATTCGCATAGCTTTGGAGATAATGTTATCAATATGGTCATTGAAATGCAACTTTTCATCAAATACAACTCCTAGATCACGACAGCTGTTGACCTTGTTTATAGTGCCGTTACCAATGCTATAATCATGTCTGACAATATTTTTTCGGTTCTTGGTAAATGTTAGTTGCATACATTTGTCTACAGCAAGTTGCAGTTTGTTGAGTTGACAGTAGTTATAAAACAAATCCAAATCTCGTTGAAACATATTGCAGTCATCAACAGTTTTTATAGTTTTATAAATTTTGAGATCATCCGCATACATCACAAAATTACAGTTCGGAAAACAATGCTTGATATCATTAATAAAAATAATGTACAGCAGTGGTCCCAATATTGAGCCCTGAATTACACCGGATGTGACCTCGGTTTCCGTAGACTTATGACCATTGACTACAATTATTTGGGTTCTGTTAGTTAAGTAAGAAATAAACCAGCGAAGGAGGTTTCCACGAATACCATTGAACGCTAATTTCTTAAGTAGAAGCAGGTGGTCCACCTTATCGAATGCCTTCCGGAAATCAGTAAAAATTACATCTACTTGCTCCCTCGCATCCATTGACTCAAACAAATAATTAGTGTAAAGCAACAGATTAGTAACAGTGGACTTATTTTTCATAAATCCGTGTTGCTCAGGAGCAAGGTTTCCTTCAACGGACGGATAGACGATGTCATGTATGAGTCCCTCGAATATTTTTGGGATACATGATTGGACCGAAATGGGTCTATAATTTAACATCTGTCCTTTAGAACCAGACTTATGAATGGGAGTTACATGGGACACTTTCCAGCGATGGGGAAAGACACCCGTAGACAAACATTTATTAAAAATTATATGAAGTGGAGTCAGTAGAGCTTCAGCCGTGTTTTTAATAAAATATGGATTAATTTTATATGGTCCAGCACCTTTATTGACGTCAATGGCCTTGATTTTTTTGAGAATGACAGATTTACATAAAGTGATATCAGCTAGATTTGCAACTGTTTCAGTAGAAGTTAAATTTTCAAGGTCACTGTAATCAATTGTTTGGCGTGGTTCGAATACTGATATAAAAAAGTCAGAGAACATTTTGACCATTTCTCCAGGTGAGTTTGAAGACTTATCATTGTAGTGCATCTGGGCTGGGTAATCTGATGTCTGTTTATTGAGAGTTTTCACGTAAGACCAGAATGACTTTATGTTGTTACGTAAGGAATTTTCAGTGTTCATAGTAAAGACTGTACACGATAAAATCTGGCCATGCATGATCTGGTGTATCTTTGCGATGAATGCATATTTTCAAGCAGTTTTTTTTTAATATGTTGTATAATTATAATACTATATAATGAAATAAAATCGTATCATAATGTATGGGTTTGTGTTAGTTTTCGCCAAATATATTCTATCATACCTTTCATCTCTTGTACAGCGTTTTTTGACAATATTCACTCACTTCCTGCTTCTACGCCACAACTGTATTTATATTGTTACAAGCAGTTTTATCCACAATAGAATGTCGTCTTACGAAAAAAAAACTTTTTGAAACTCATTTCTATTTGTAGTAGTCAGGAAGACTTTTTACTCCAAGCACTGAAAGTTGTTTTTGTATGGGAGGCATTTATTTGTCAAAAAGTCAAATTCGCCAAAGTTAAAAAACCTCAGAACTATCTTAATCTGAATATAATTAGGAAAGTTTTAACTATTGTGGTAAGATAATTTAATAAGGTATAATTTGGCTTGTATAATTATTAATAATAAAATGTTTTAAAACGGAGAATTTGGTAAGACTGTCAGAAGATCGTGTACAAAAAAATAAAGGTACTGTGGATTATATAAGGGTCTAAGATACAGACGCTCTTACATTTTATTATGATTGTATTTTTATTATGTAGTTTCATAACCACTGACTATTACAAAAAAGTGCTGCTTGAAAATTAGCATTCATTAAAAAAATACACCAGATCATGCATGGCCAGATTTTATCGTGTACAGTCTTTATAAGCGTTAAAACAATTCAACATTAGGACCTTACAGCGTTTTCTTAGGAGAGAATATTCTGCATAATCAGCTAATGAGCCATACACTTTCCACCTGTGCCAAATTTTAATTTTTTTCTTAAGCGTCCTTCGTAATGCCGGAGAAAACCATATGGGATACTTAGATGATACTTGTTTTACTAATGGTACATTATTTTCGATTACAGTAGATAAAAGGAAGTAGAAGTGATCCGTAGCGTCATCTGGACTTAAATGGGAAAGTTCTATTTCCCAGTTTATTTTATTGATTTCGTTGGAAATGGCAACGTAGTCGGCTTTTCGGTAACTATATTTCGGCACTTGTGCCCTTGGAAATGTGGTTGGGGGTGATAAGTCCATTGTACATTGGAAAGGGGGATGGTGCCTGTCTATGTTTGAAAGCTCAATTTCGGGTTCGGACACATGGCAATTAATATTACAGAGTAAAAGATCTAGTACATTATTATTCACGCTTTTAAATTTATTATATTGGTTTAATCCTAAAAATGTAGAGGCGTCTAGCACCGTTCTTTCGCGTAGGCCCAGACTGTCGTTGGCTAATAGAAACTCTGATCCATTTAGCGACTGGGTCCAACAAATGTCGGGCAAATTAAAGTCACCTACTAGACATAGGTCGCAATCATGATTTATAAAATTGGATTCCAGGAGTTTATTAACATATGAATTATATATATGGTGATTTGAGTTCGGAGGAATATATATCCCGTTCACTACAAGTTTCCGGCCGGCGGTCGATATTTCTATGAAGATATTTTCTATGCTCACAGATTCCCAATCTGGTCTACGAGTTACTTGCAGGCACTTTTTGGCAGCTATGAGTACTCCTCCCCCGTCTTTTTTCGCCGTAGCCGTAAAATCCCTATCACGCCGATATACGTTATATGAATCGTTAAATATTTCAGAGTCATTTATATCAGGTTTAAGCCATGTTTCGGTCAACACAATAATGTCATAGTTACATTGTAGTATATTTAATCGTATATCTATAATTTTCGACCTAAGTCCGCCACAATTTTGATAATATAGCGTTATTTTATTACACGTCATTTATAAAAATTATAAATAAAACTTTGTGAACAATAATATTTATGTGTATCGGAGCGAACTTGTTTTGGCGGTGTAAAGTGAGAAGATATATATACGATATTTAATAATTGAATAATATAAAATAAAGCAGCGTGGACTTTAAGTAATGAGTACATAATGCACTTGTTAAGGCTATGAAAAATACAGAATAAGTAAAAAGAAACAGTTGATACAGCAATTATGTGCAGAGAACATAGGGCGTACCATCACAGTTTAGCTAGGTCCGCCTCACAACGAATAATGAACGCACGAGAGTTATCGTCTTTACGGGCGAGAATGGTGGCATTTTTAATCCAAACGTATTTGTAGTTTTTATTCTTCGCCTCCTGGCGAGTTTGAGAATAGAGTACCTTATTTTTTAACGTGAGGTGTTCGTTAATGTAGATCCGTGTATTAGCTTGGGCGTCGTCGAGGCGCGCACCGCCCGCGCCCGCCGCGGCGTCCAGCAGCTGGCCCGCGGTGAGGCCGCGGCGCGCGCGCATCGCCGCGATCACGTCATCCCGCAGGCGGCGGGAACACAGCTCCACTACCACGTTCTTGGTACGGCCGCTAGTGGTGTTATGGGCCACCCTATGTACCGTCTTAATGGTGTCTTTAGACATTGGCACGCCGAGTACTTGTCCGATCGCTGTAGCGACGTGGAGCAAGTTCTCAGACTTACGTTCCGGTAAATTTTGAATTTCTAAATTACATTGGCGGGACTTTTGGTCAAGGTTATTTTGCGCCTCCTGTAGTGCAATTATTTGACAACGTAGCGCCGCATTCTCTTCCTTTACTGCGTTTAGGTCCGATTGTGCATTGAGTTGTGTATTAAGTTGACCATGGAGTGCCGCGTTTTCCTGTTTTAATGTGTCCAGGTCCAATGTTATGGTACTGACTTTATTTTCCATTTCAATACATTTGTTAGACCAGGTTCGTACAGACGCAGCCAGAGACTCGAATTCGTTTTTGAAGCTGTTTTTTAAGTCTGATATTTCTTGAAACAGCTGGTCAAATTTTCCATTCATGCTTCTCATTAGGGCCTCTAGGTCAATACTGACAATTGAAGGCATATCGGTACTGGCTCCGGGGGTCTGCTCATTTAGAGCAATAATTGGTGTCGGTGTTTTCGGGGAGCCAACGGGTGCTGAAGCTGGCTTTTTCACGGCTTTGCATTTTGAACACTTCCATTTCTTGAGGTTCATAGGCAGAATCCTGTCAAAATCTGTTTTAGTCAGCCCAGCACATTTGTAGTGTTGGCTCTCGTGACATGCTGCACATTTAATATTGTCACTGGGGTCCAAGAACACATTGCATATATTGCAGATCATATTTGCTTACTCAATTTTGACGAACCACTAAACTGAAAAAACTGTCACCCTCTCAGAGGCTTAAGCGAGTGCAGTGAAGCAGCGTCGCTTCTGCGCTTATTAGATCTAGCGCCCGCGCGTTATCAGCAAACCGACCGTCGCTTTGTGTGCGCGCGCGCGCTAATTTACGCCTCTACGCACTGCACCCAGCGCGCACTATCCCGTGCATCACTCCGCGGTAATGAGATTTTTTAAGAAACGGGTAAGCAAGCAAGTTGCAATTGTACGAGCACTTTTGTTGATAATATCGTTTTATTTGCGATTTCTTATTCACACACTGATTAAATTCCCATTGTATATTGCACTATTTAACTGTACACTAACTTTGGTACTAAACTTTAACGTATTTCCAATATTAAATAATTGTTAAAGGTGGAACGAACAGACTGCGGTGTTAAGTGTAGTAGCGTCACCGTGAAACGATATTCATTCAGACATAATACAACAGGGGTGTGATTCTCTCAAGAAGCAAAGGTGAACGAATGCACGAGTGATGTCCAAGCGGCGAGATTAAGTAGTCCCGTCAGTGCGAACAAAACACATTGTAGCGCGTGCATTTTCAATTAAGCAGCCTTATACGTTCGACCCATCGTGCTGCTAAATTGAAAATGCACGCGCTACAATGTGTTTTGTTCGCACTGATGGGACTACTTAATCTCGCAGCTTGGACATCACTCGTGCATTCGTTCACCTTTGCTTTTTTAGAGAATCACACCCCAGGTCATAAACTTTACCAATCAAAACATATGGCTGACCTTATGCCAGATAACGTGAAACCTAATCCAGCATATTGCTGGTCGTGAAGCCAGCGCTGGTCTTCCGCTAATATCTGTTAAACTGTTTTACTTTTTAATTATTAATTTATTTCTGATATTTCGATATTGATTGTAGAGCTACCCTACCGACTGACTGTGACCTGTTAGGGTAGTTTAAAATTGGCATATGTTCGTAAACGAAGTCTGTCGATGTCGTAGTATGTGAATGCTAAGTTAATACTTTAATATTGACTCATTCGACCGATCGGTTCTTAGTAAGATATCTTAATTGGTAATTGTGTCGTGTGTTTATTTTTCATTGATTAACAGTCATTGGATTTGTTGAACTCTTTGTGAACTTTATTCCGTTGTGGTTTTATTTATTTTAATAATAAAAATGAAAACGAGTCAACGAGTCAGAAACATCTCAGCCTAAGTGTGCAAAATGTGGTTACAGAATTATCAAAAAGTTTTTATAGTTGTTGGAAATTCTGTAGCTCTGCCTACCCCACTCTGGGAATAAAGGCGTGAGTTTATGTATGTATGTAAAACGAGTTGATCCACTAGTCATCCAATAGGCACGTACGGTCGGCCAAGTGGTCTACCAGTTTTGACAAAAGTTTACAGAACCAGAACAAGAAGAGTTTTAAGTTTGAGATCTAATTATCGCTAAGGTTGACACTTGTCAGTGTCATAACATAATATTATTGCAAGGGAAAATCAACTTAAACGCCGATCATTCGCGATCGTGTGGATGCTCGCACGGTGATCGTGCCGATTAAAGACCATCAGACCATCAACGATTTTAGCCGATAGTGTAAAGGGGCCATAAGGCACTTGTCATAAGAGTTAATTTTTATTGGCAGTCTCAAGTGTAAATTCAACTAACTTACATAATTATTGTTGAAGATATCCTGAAAACATCATAGTTTCAGTAGATAATACTGTTCGATAAAATGATGGGTTACAAGTTAGACATGACAAAAAAACAAAAAATTATATGTTTACTTTATAAATGCAAAAGTATGATTATTTTTCCAAAGCTTCAACTGATCGACGTGAAATTTGACCCATACATAGTTTAAAATCGGATAGTCCCAATGAAATGAGCCATCAGCGGCTTCTAAACGGAGCCATGGGCAAAAACTAGTTATATACTTATCGACTGTTTTATATGCTTGTTACAAAAAAACGTACTGTGGGAAGTTATGGCACTAAATACATATAGTGGATTGACATCGATGCTCACCTTTATCTTCTGCGGTTAATCCTTATTCTCAAGAATTCAAAAGACGTTTGGTCCTGTGTTATTTCAAAACATTGTTATCTGCACGATAGTGTTCTGAAATTCCCATAACAGTTATTTTATTGTGTATGTGGTTTTTTCTTTTCTTATGCATGTTTTATTAATTTTTCATTGAATCATGAAGAATACAACGATATATAACTTTAAAGATATGGATCAATAGGGAATATTCATGACTTTTTTTCACAGCTTCAATAAACATTTATAAGTCAACAAAGATTTGTTCCTATCTCTTTCTAGCAAAACAGAATTTAACATGGAGTTTATACGGCCGACCTGTTAAATATACGACGTCACAGTGCATATCGGATCTCTCTGTTTAATCGCAAATTAATTAGCAGTTTCAAATCATCCGTATTTTTAGGCCGATTATAATTTTGATTTCACTTGTGGTGATTTCTTTTTATGTACTTATGTTCATATTTTGTTGATAAATACGATCTAAAAAAATCTATGCATATTCCCTATATAAAAATATTGTAGTAGTTACCTAATTTAGGTAAGTGATTAGGAAACTGTTTCAATTTTCCGTTGTGTAATGAAAATGAAGTATATATAAAATACATTTTTGAGTGTGATACAGGTGTAGTGAATAATCCTTTCCCATCGTTTTTGGTCGGATATGTTCGTATTTATCTAGCTTTCTCAATTAGCTTCAGTACCCACCAATATGCCAACTGAGAAAGCAAGATAAATACCAAGTTATCCGACCAAACACGATGGGAAAGGATTATTCACTACATATACCTAGTTTTGCAGGCCAGTGTAGGTATATGAGTACGAATGAGTATCGTAACACAACGAAACATTATTTCAATTGCGCACCTACATACATACATGTTTTTTTTAAGTTGTCTATGGCTAACTAGTCATAGTATTTTTATTTTTAAACATTAGGGTTAGTTAAAATTGGCCAATGGCCAGGTTCCGTTAACGGTTAACGTGTTCACTGACCATGACGCACTGGTGCGTCGAGGAAATTCGTAAAAATAACGATTGGTGGTAACGTAAAAAGAACGGTACGATCGAGTTATGGTTTGAACTGTGAAATAATCTAATTTCTAGTTACTTTCCGTGCACAATGAAACCTCCAGCCAACCCACATGCAGGTATTGTTCTATACGATTACGAGCTACCTACTGGCATTTCCGATTTCAATCTACAAATTTCAACTGGCTAGACGTTAAAATGGCCAACTATTTCTTTGGTCCGATCAACCTGAAATTTTCTACATCTTTGTCACTCCTTCACAGCTTCACGCTGCAATGGCTTGACAGATTAGGATAAAATTTGAAACAGAGATAGTTTACACCCTGGAACAACACAAAGGCTATTTTCATCCCGGAAAATAAAAGTTCCCGAGGGAATAACGATAATCAAAATCTACGCGGCCGAAGTCGCTGGCAGAAGCTAGTTTATTATAAAATCATTGAGCATTTCATACGGTAACATGTCAAAAGCAATATGGTTTTACCAAGTGGAATAGAGCCCGTGGTCGAATTATAAAAACGAAATAAAAGAACAATCTTTGCCTATGGTCTCGATTAGCTATTGACGCCTATGAAAAATATTTACTTAGCGATGTTAATGAGGATTCCGGAACAAGTTGGCCGACGAGAGAGAGTTAATTGAATAAGTTTAACATCTCAGGTAGACAACTTCTCGAGTAACGGGAGCAGGAATACAGCTTGTATGGCACTCTTAAGTTATACAACTCAAATAACCAATTACGAACAAGTCGTGAGTTTGAGTTGGTACACGTGGATGTGGATGCATACCTATATAATTATTGGGCGAATTGAACAAGAAAGTTTAACGTGTTGATTTGTAGAAACACGTAAAAATCAAGATGGTGGATTGGATAAAACGAAATAGAAAAAAGAAAGAAAGAGAAAATTCCAATTTTGCTAAATTGCTTCTAGAATAAAATAAATAAGCTGTGGTTACCTATAATTAGATAAGCATCCTATATATTACTAGCCTAAGATCCCATATATTGTTACGATGTATATTATCTGTTGGTAATCCTCAAATAAATAATTAAATAATGATGATGTCGGTAACTAAAAATCTAGATAACGCACTTAACCTAGTGTTAATTATTTCTAAACACAAAACATCTCACATATTTGACTCCGAAATAAGTATAAGAGTACATCATCAACAAATGAACTCGACCAAGAATAATTTTAGCACATTCCGAGCGACTAATACCTCTATGTAATGCTAAAGTTACAAATAAAAATTAAAAGATAACTTTTGCTCTACTAAACAGTAATAGGTGCCAATGGATCGTAAAAACTAAAGTGACAGCTTCCAAACCTCATAAACAATATATCAGAATCGTTGAATACAGAGAAAGCGCAATGTTTTCAGTACTTTCGTAAACATCATCATCATAACAAAAGGAAGGCGATACTTATATCAACGAATAACGCTGTTATTGCTCGGCTATTAATTCTGAGCCTAAAAATAACGTGTATTTTCAAAAACGCGCCGCGAGTCATACATTTTACAAGGCACGTTTCCAACGTTCTCGAAGAATCTTTGTTTAAAACGATACAATTCCGCAGCGACGAACCAACCAAGCCAAGTATAAAGTGGCATCGTACACACACCTACCTACGTATAGCGAAGTAAGTGTGTAGCAGACGCCGAGCCAAGTTAATAATAATAAAGAGAGAAAAAACGCGCGGCTGCCGAGGGGTTAGCGTCTTCCGTCCATAAATGTAAATACATCGACCAGTTCAAAAACCACTATGTGCATCCACGCGTTCTGCGGCTTCAAATCCGGAAAATACCGGTTAAAACATGATCAATCTCGTACTTCTCGCGGTATTGGGAAGCATACGTGTCGGATCTAGTGGGAAATGGTAAAAAAATCACTCGCAAAATCGATTTTCAAGCGTAATCATTGAATAATACGAGCGGTATGTTTAGCACATGGGTGGTGTTGAGCGCGCACCCGGAGCGTCACTCGGGCGCGCTCGGCAGTTTCCGTGGCCGCTCGGCTAACGGCTCTTTTCCCCGTGTCTGCGCGAGCGGCGACTTTCGCTACAAAAATAAACGCTCCTTGGCAGAATATCAAGGCGAGCCTTCGGGTTTTAACGATATTCATCGATTTTTATGGGCGGTTGGTTGGTTCCGATGGGTCTTGCGACTCATGCGCAGTTATTAATATTATCTATGTTGTTATTTGCGTTCGAGGCGACGATGGGAGCGATAGTGTTCGTTCAAATATGTCCGGATAAGAGCCAGGTCGAGTAAAGGTCAGTCGTTTTAAATAGAAGCGACGAGTTTAATGAAAGGTTATGAGTCAATTAAGTTTTACAGAGAATAGATTTTAATGGGCTGTCATTAGGGAATAGTTGTGTTGAGGCTGGTCTTTAAATATGACCGCAAATGAGGTAGGTTTTTTATGGTTACGCTTAATTGAATAAATATAGTTAGGCCTCAAAACTTCTGACGAATTAAATGTACTTACATTGTAATTATTCTATTACGAAGAAAATCTATTGGGTGTGGTCTAGAGTTGCAGAATGCCCAGATGATATTTTACATCGTAATGAATGATAATCTGAAACATGAATATACCATATTTTTTTATCGTGCATATAAAAAGTAAAATGTGATGTGTTTCTGAACACGATCGACAACATTTAAAAAAACGCAGTCAAACAGATATGGATATACCGTATATCATATCCCGATACAGGTTATACTTTGTGTCCCATAATATTAAGAAGTTTGAGAAAGACCAACCAAGTACTTAGGTAAACAAATTCTACCGCAGTTAGCCAGTATTAATTTCGAACGCATTATTTGCCCTTTATCTCCCGTAAAATACAATGGGGTTGGATTAATCCTGACATTATAAAATGGGGATAAGAAATAGGTACCCAAACCACTTGTACCCAGACGTAATCAAATCACAGACAACAGCTAATAATAAATAACTTTTTATGAACAAGACACTAAGCAATTTTATCATAAAACTAAATATTAGTATTGGAAACCAGCAGTAACAATGTGAAATCAATAAAAGTTTCAACGAGAATATAATCATGTAAGTTGTCATAATTAATCAAGGTACGCGCATAACACTATATTTACAAATATATCAGTAAGATCACGTAACGCTTAGTTTCTAAGTTTCTACGTTAACAAATATTGACGGTCCCCACACCCTGCGCGAGCGCACGCTACGGCTTACAAAATGGCGGCCAGCGGCTTGCGTCAGCGACGCGACATTTTGATGTTGCATGATGAATTGCCGAGCGAGAAGATGAGCGATGATTTCGCACGACGATTTCTCTTATTTATAGGTTAGGCATTTTGAAAAGCAAGCATCATTAGAGTTCTGTTCTTTTATTCAATAAATGTGCATATTACGTAAATTCAAATGTAATTATACTAATGATATAAACTTAAACTGAATAAGAATGTAGGCTTTATTGAATTTTTGTGGTTCTATTCTACGCGGTAAAACCATATTGCTTTTGACATATTATCATAGTACCTATGTATGTAAGTATATACGTATACCTACTTTTTTTGTACAAGAATAATAAGGAAATACTAATCAAAGGCAATATAACAAAAATAAACAAGTACAAAGGCGACCCTATCCCTTTAAGGCAGTTCTTCCAGATAACCCTTGTTGGAAAAAGAAAAATGGTTAAATAAGTTGTGGTTAGTAATTAGTATCGTATCGTATCGTCAATGTTACTATAACTCTTATTTACTTGACAGTAGTAGCGGTCAAGTTAAAAATCAATACGATAGCACGTCAAAAGCAATATGGTTACATGGTTAGGCTGTAAAAACCATATCGCTTTTGACCTGCTATAGAATTGTCAACATTTTGATAGCTCTTATTTACTTGACAGTAGGTAACTGTCAAGTTAAAAACAATTTCATAACAAGTTAAATACGATATCGTTTTGATCGTCTAGAATAGAGACCCAGCTTTGCGGTCTCGAGTAGTTTCGGCAAGCCTTTCGCTGTAGATTAGGGTAAGTAAATCTATTTTGGTCGAACTAAATAATTTATTCAGAGGTAGGCAAAAGCCGACGATGACAATGTAGTTACAAAGTCGCAACGGTATAAATAAGTTAGGGAAAGATAACCAAAGTGAAAAAACAACTTAAGAGTTAAGTAAGTATTCGGAAAAAGTAAAAGTCACATTATACATACAAATTGATCCTGAGCATATCAGGTACCTATACAAATAGATTTGTTTGTTTGTGTGTGCTGATAGAGAGTTGAGCACATTCGCTAGAATACTCGAGTAAATGCTCAAATCCATCAGCAACTTAAAACGTATTTTGACATAGAGATATTGACATTCATAGTTCATGAAAAATTGGAAAAGGGCCGAATCTTAAGTATCTACCCGAAACCGACGTGCGTGCATGACTCAATGTATGAATGTGGAAGAAGCGAAATAAATTTGTCAAGATCGTAGCAAGTGGAAACAAGTGGGCTCTGCCTAACCCTCTGGAAAACAGGCGTGATTTAATGTATGTATGTATAGTTCATGAACGATTATAATTAATTCAGTCTCTTAATCCAGTTTGGTTAAAGGTTCTACAAAATTGATTCACGTATCTAGATAGCGTAGGTTTCCATTAACTACTATGTACATAATATTTAAATATCACTTCGCAAGAGAAACCGAAGCCATGTTCATCGGAAAATTATTTATAGCTCCTGCGTAGGCAACGTCATTCCTAACTAAAAACAGGTACTTATACAAGAGAAAAGGCAAAGAATATTGTGAGTTTGAGTTTGTTTGAGGATCATCGGACATAGGTGTGGCTAGTTTTTAATTAAAGAGTTGTTTCCTATTCGAGATAAGCCCTTTTGGTCTTTCATGGCGGATTTACGTCATCCGTTGAGTTTATTGTGAGCATATCATTTTAGATAGCAACTAGATTTCGTTAATATCAATCCAGTATTTAAGAATACATATTCCTAAGTCTTGATCATTCTAAATACAGATGAATCTGGAGAAAAAAATACGAAATCAATTCTTATTCCAAACAGAGACTCGAAGCTACATAATACTTACATATTTTCTGATTATCTAGGCAAACACCATGAACTGTTTCAATGCCATGATATTAATAATAGCTTCCTCAAACTATATAGATGGAGGCATACTGCCGCCATCTAGCGCTGATGTTTTTCAACTAAAAGTGACCCTTCGTATTTCGGTTTTTGCTTTAGTTCTATAACAGGATTACGTAACAGATGTTGCAGTTCATGTAATCAACAAGTATTAGGGTAAATTACACAACTTAACCATACCTGAATTTCTTTTAAATGAAGTCTGTTACTTAATTTCGTTTTAATGTGACACCAGTTCCGCATCGCTTTCGTCTCGTCTCAAAATAAAAAGTCAAGATGAGATGAGATGAGAGACGAGAAAGTGATTCTTTAGAGGTTGTGGTCCAGACTTATGTCTTAAATTACTTTAGTAAAGTTGTCGCACCTTTAGAATTAAAGTGATCTAATTAAAAAAAAACTGCTTTTGACTTCGAGACATTTTATTATTACTATAAAGACCTAACTCGATACCAAAAAATTTACAATGAGGTCACTATATTTTTAAAGATGAGTTGTGTTCGCATAAGTAGATACATGATGGTTTTAAAACAGAACAATCGCTGACATCTTAACTTACACACTTGGATAATTATTGTGTTTAACAACCAGCGTCGCTATTGCCTAACGCACTCGCAATCTCAATTGGCTTCAAAGCGGAACAATTGTTTTCATTTTGTATGCAGACAAGCCTTCGATTTTCAAAATGAAAACAATTGCGAATGCGAGTGCGTTAAGCAATAGCCCCTCTGGCTCTCATTTCAGAGAAAACACTAGAAGAATGTAATAAAAGATTATTAAACACGTATCAAAAAACGGTAAACGAGAGATACAATAAAAGAAGATTAACTAACGAACTCTGAGAGGGCTACACCGGCCTGTAATACGAAACCCTTTATTACGAATGATACAGACATAAAGAATAACTCTCTACAATATCGTTCTTTGTGTCGTTACTCAGAAAGTCTTGTTTCGTTTGGCAGTGGATTAATGGAATTGTATGAACTTTTATTATGGATTTCGTAACTTGTCATGTTACAGCGTATGTGTTTGGAATTAAAATAGGACTAAGTTGTGATATTACACTCGAGAGTGAAGAAAACTAGCATGGTATGCGTAAAGTTGTATGTACAGTGAATTTTCATTGTTTACATTACTTAAATGAAAAAGTCAGAGAGAAATGTGGAATAAAAGAAGATGTAGTGACTAAGATTGAAAAAGACATGCTTGGATGGTTCGGTCATTTGGAAAGGATGGATGAAAGAAGATTGACGAAAGAGATATACAGATCGAAAGTGAGTGGACGGGTCGGAAGAAGCCGCCCTAGGCGTACTTTTTCGAGTCAAATCGGAGAAATACTGGAAAAGGGCCGAATCTTAAGTACCCGAAACCGACGTGCGTGCATGACTCGATGTATGAATGTGGAAGAAGCGAAAGAAATTTGTCAAGATCGTAGCAAGTGGAAAGAAGTGGTCTCTGCCTACCCCTCTGGGAAACTGGCGTGATTTAATGTATGTATGTATGTACATTACTTAGCTTCAGACGAATAATGCCAGGCAACGCCGGGTGCGGGAAAAAGTAAGCATCGTTTGTCTATTGTGAATGTACTTCAAAACGAAATAACGTATATGTAGACACATTGTTTTCGATAACGTAAGGTCAATTTATTTGATAATAAGAAACAGCTGAAGTCCGCACTAGGATTCCCTGTGATGTGGCAAGCTGAGCTCTTTCGCATCAAAATTATGAAGATACAATTCACACAGATAAAGAATTAAATATCTACTCTTGACCATTGACAATGCTCGAGGAAACGTTTCATTCAATTCAGGTTACACTTCTATACTCTATCACTGTTATTGTTCATAAGTTTATAAATGGGTTCTCAGCGTTCTCACCGTTACTCTAGTATCAGACGTCTCATAATTTGATTATTCCGCCACTCCGCACATCTTTACGCAAGAAAATCAATTTAGGGCCTTATTAACAAACTGCTCTTGTGGAAGATGCCCGTCTTAAAGTCATTGGCTGCTAACTTTTGCATATAAATCATCATCAAGACCCTGTCTTAGTTCAGTGCTGGACATACGCTTATTTTAATAAAAACCAGCTTGTTCTATCAGAAATACGATTCATCCAACTCCTGGGCCCATTTCTCAAAGCGTATTCTAATAGTACGAGGGGCGGCTGAAAAGTTCTAAGCCTAAGGTATTTTGAGGTTGCATATGCGTTAGCGATACTGGCCACTAAAAAGACCATTTAAAAAGTTAATAAATAAAAGAAAAAAATGTCGTCTTTTGTTTATTACATCTCGAGATATCCGACGCTAAAGGTCATCATGTGTGAATTATCAACGCATATCACGAAAATTGAGCACCGTGCAGTCATTAAGTTCCTCACGAAAAGTGACAAATCGCCGAAAAGAATTTTTGAAGAAATGTCTAGTATTTACGGTGAATCTGGCCCTTCTCATGCCACTGTTAAAAAATGGAGTCGACTTTTTAAACTTGGACGGGAGTCGATCGAAGACGATCCTCGCTCAGGAAGGCCAATATCGGTTGTGACTGAAGAAAATACTGAAAAAGTCAAAAAGTTAGTATTAGAGGATCGGAGAATTAAGGTTTGGCAAATAGCTGAAGCCTTAGGCATTAGTAAGGAAAGAGTTGGAGAGATTTTGCATCAACATTTGCATATGACAAAAGTAAGTGCTCGTTGGGTGCCGAAAATGCTCACAGCTTTCGATAGAGAACGTCGTGTTCAAACTTCTCAGGCATTTTTAGAATTATGTGAAGGTTTAGATGAAGTTTGTTCCCGCATAGTAACTGTTGATGAAACATGGATCAGACAGTATGATCCAGAGTCGAAGTCTGAATCTATGCAGTGGATCGAAAAGGGTGAAAGGCCGCCAAAGAAATTCAAGGTTCAAAGATCGGCGTCTAAGCTAATGGCCACCGTGTTCTGGGATTGCGATGGGATTCTTTTAATAGACTATTTGGCGAAAGGCTCTACAGTAAATGCAGTTTATTATGCTGAGCTATTAAGAAAAGTGCGACAAGCCATAGTCGAGAAACGAAGGGGCAAACTGAGCAAAGGCATTTTGTTTTTGCAAGACAATGCCCCCGTTCACACCGCTCGTGTTGCCAAGCTTGCTCTGAAGGAAACTGGCTTCGAGGAAATTGATCATCCACCTTACAGTCCAGATCTGGCCCCTAGTGATTATTTTCTATTCAGCAATTTGAAGAAAGATTTAAGGGGAAAGCGATTTGGCAGTGATGAAGAGATGAAGGCCGCTGTACAGGAACATTTCGACAGCCAAAATAAAACTTATTTTTTTAACGGTCTAAAAGCATTATTTAAAAAATGTAATAAATGCATTGAATTAGAGGGAGATTATATTGAAAAATAAAAATAGTAAAAAAAATCTGAACATTTTTTTTCTACCTTAGGCTTAGAACTTTTCAGCCGCCCCTCGTACCAGTGTTTTGTCTCGTAAATAAAACTACCAAATGAGACAGAGCACTAATATTATTCGACTATACTTTTAGAGAAACGGGCCCCTGCCGGCTACCAGATGCAAAGCGTAACACTCCCTCGTTACAGAACGTCCTACATTGCCTTTACAGAGTTGTGGTCTCGGCCAGTGGAATAAAATTCTACAAGGTAAAACCATATAGCCTTTGGCATGTATTGCCATGTGCATGTACTCGTATTGTATTGTCAACGTAATGATAGCTCTTATTTACTTGACAGAAATGGTGGCCAAGTTAAAAACAATGCAAAAAGCTACATTATTTTACCATGTAGAATAAATAGGACCAGGTTTTAGTTATTCAGTTAAACTCGGCTCTTTAAAATTTGTCGAGACGATTAAGCTACCTAATTGACAATGCAGACACTACCTTGTTCGTACGCTCTGTCGGTACCACTTAAACTTGTCAATTAATAATTCGTCCGTCGAGTTAAAAAGTGAGTTCCTTTTAACAAAATCATCTAGTCTCTATCCTATCTCTATCAATTATGTAATATAATATAAAGGTAACAATACGGTTACGATATTTTTTGAACCAAAATGAAATCGAGCCCGGAAGATTCAATTAATTACAAATTAAATTTACACCATGAATATACCAGTGATCCTTTCAGCAGCGGCCTGGTCATGTTTATCGTGAATAAACGTGGATAAAATATCTGTAGTATTGTTAGACGATGGGTTTGCAACCTGTCACTAATATACACTGGTAAATGTTCATTCATTTTCATTCATTTGATTCATTTATTCATTCATTCATTCATTCTATCATTAATTAATTAATTAATTCATTCGTTCATTTAAAGGCAACCCACGATATGCTTCATTTTGTACTGCTTAAAACGCTCAAATTGTCTAAATAAATCTTTAATTAATGTAATGGCTTGGTCATCAATATCTTGAATATTGTGTGACAAATTAACGCGAATTTTCATCGTTCTGTTGTTATAATCAATACTGATCCTATTACAAAAGCTTTGATGCTTAAAAATAACATGGAAATAAGAACAAAATAACAAGGGAAAACTATACTTTTTAATAACGGTAAATTTCACTCAAATCAAACATATTTTCCTAAATAATAATCAAATATATTTTATCTAGTTTCAGACTAAGCTCTAGGCTTGTACAATGGGTCAACGATATAATAATTTATATGTATATATACTTAAATACATAGAAAACCTCCAAGAATCATAAATACTAGTACTCATCACAGAAATAACTACCCTTACCGGGATGTGAACCCGGGCCCTCTAGCTTCGTAGGCCAAACCCCTACCAACAAGGCTGACGTGTCGTTGAATTCCGTCAAAATAATAAACTAAATTATTCAAACACTTGCTATCAGAAAATTAAGTGCGAGATTCAAACTGTAAAGCAAAAAAAACTCATTAGGTATAATTTCGTATTTTTTGGCATGCAATGCAATTTATCACTACATAGTATAAAACAAAGTCGCTTCCCGCTGTCTGTCCCTATGTATGCTTAGATCTTTAAAACTACGCAACGGATTTTGATGCGTTTTTTTTTAGTAGATAGAGTGATTCAAGAGGAAGGTTTTTATCTATAATACATTTTGTTTTATGTACGTGTGTTATAGAAAACTCAAATAAACCGAAGCGAAGCGAGGGCGGGTCGCTAGTATTGAATATGAGATTGTTGAATAAATAAACCAAACTAAACAATATAAATACACGCAAAATACGCATTAGGGAGATTATTCGCAAATAGGTTCTTTATAACACACTAAAATTCTTGCTAAATAATAATCAAAATCTTTCCTATCCACGCTAAATGATTAAACCAACAATAGTTCCAAAGGCGTTACCTACGCTGCTTGTACGCGATTACCTCATTAACTTGGCGAGTTTATCTGAAAAGTTGTTAATTGCTAACAGTTATCGGAAAACCTGGGCCTCTATTGTAATGGGCAATACAATATTCCCTTTCATATACGAGTATGATTGTATTGTCAACGTTACAATAGCTCATATTTATTTGACAGTAATGGTTGAAAACAGTGCCTTTATTCTTCTGGGTCACACGATATTGCCTTGAAATGAAATGAAATAATATTTATTTGCAATAAGTCGCATCTTTAGAATTATAGTGACCTAATTCACACAGGATTTTGAGTTAGGCCTCTATAGTAATAAATATGTCTCGAAGTCGAAAGCGAAAATGTTGAATTAGGTCTCTATAATTCCAAAGGTGCGAAGTGTGGATTACTTTGGTACTACTTCGCTGTACTTCTTCCTTATTGCCATACGATAAAAACAATAAATTGGTCTTATTTTTATAGATATTAGAGCACACATTTATAGCTACATACCTTTGACATGTTATCGTATTGTCAACGTTTTGATAGCCTTTATTTACTTGGTAGTAATGGCGGCCGAGTCACATACAGAACGATAACATGCCTTAAGTAATATGGTTTTACCGAGTTTAATAGTAACCCTGTTTCACTAAGGGCCTGTTTCACAATCGACAAGTAAATTTATCTGTCACATAAAGTTGTCTCTCTCCTTGTCTATTTTCAAGTGTACGACAAAGAAAGGGCTAAACTTATCCGTCAAATATCCTTTACTTGTCGATTGTGAAACAGGCGGTAAGAATATTTATTTGTGGTTAGGTCTTTCTGTCCGTATCTACGACGAAACTAAAGAAAAACTGAAAATGTACAGGGTAACGTGCCCATCTTTTTGTAGTCAACTGTACATGACAGATTTCTACAGATGAATTTGGTAGAATCCAACTAGTAGACCATCGGAGCTTAAAACGTTCCTTTCTTAGTTCTATAACTTAAAATCTAGGCATGTAAAACGCCACCATCAATATGATTAATAAATTCCAAGTAATCAGATAACTACATAACTTATGAAAATACGTTGTTTGTGAAAACCTACACATACATTGTATCATAAAGGAACTTGTCGTAGATCAAAACAAGAGTATCATTAAACAACCCACGTCACTTGTTTGCGTAGTACATACCGAATTATATAACGGACAACTAAAACTACGTATGTTAAAAGAGACAAATAATTATGAACTTCATGCAAGCGTTTCAAGGTTCGAATTGGATTGGACTGATTGCACTTTAGTTTTCAAGGCAGGGTTATTTAGTGGCAGCTTTGATACGAGTAGCGCCATCTGTCGTAATGAAACGACAGCTTATATAATAGTTTAACTAATGAAAGGGAACAAAGTAATCGGGTTAAGTTTGTTTTAATTATATTTGTGTTGTTGTGACTTAATCACCGTATAGCAGCGTCCACGTAACCAAGTTTGGAAAAACAGGATCACCCTGTTTTTTAGTTCGGTGTACGTATGTAAACATTGTAAAATTCTTTATTGCACAATTACGAGACATGTTTGCATAATAATAGATAATTTACATAGGTGAACTTATCCCATATATAAAATCTCTTCTAGTTAACCTTGGAATAAGCAAGGACCCGTGGATGTCGTAAGAGACGACTTGGGAAAAAAAGGCTGTGTAGTACTGTTATTATATACGCGATGGGCTTGCAACCTGTCACTAATACACTGGTAAACATCTTAGCCTAATTGTGCAAAATGTGGGTACAGAATTATTAGCAAGTTTTTAGAGTTGTTTATAATTCTGTAGCTCTGCCTACCCCACTCTGAGAATAAAGGAGTGAGCCTATGTGTGTTATGTGTGTATCGCATATAAATCAAAACTAACTGAACCTCCGTATAGCTATTAAATTATGCATTTAATCGTAAATAGCTCCAGCATAACATGTTACGAAGAAATAAAAATTCAGACAATCGAATATTCGGAAGGATTTTGATCAACTCTTATTAACCCCGACGTTTTTTTAAATATTATTACATGCGGCACTTTAACCGTCACTTCACGCACGCACTTCACGTCGTTAAAATGTCCCACCTCATTATTGTTGCCACAACACACAAAAACGAGACGAGCATGAAGGGAGTGAGAGAAATATGCAAGTGTATCAAGTAACTCACTCAGGGTGTAAATAGGACGAACTGTGTAGGTACAGTTAGCATCAAAAGTAGCTAAGCAGAATAACATGCTCAAAATTATCTAGACAACACGTATTCTCTCGAAAATGGACTCGAGTGCCGATCATAAGTATTGACCTCTTCGGTTGCGTAGCACATTCTGCTGCCTTGGTTTAGGGAACTCAACGTTATTGTTGTAGAATGTCAGATTGACTTTAGACCTAAGGTGGGTACCAAATTAAATCTCGTGACTGTACCGTGCCGTTCAAAAATAAATCTGCGTGGCATTGAAATTATTTTTTATCGTTGTTATTGACAATGTGTTTATCTCAAACCTGCGTTGCCAAAACAGGAAGGAAAGAAAGAGACGACCAACCAATTATCGATAAAACTATGCCAAATATAGACCCCAGTGAGCCTCCCACGAAAGTACTTCTAGCTAATTGAAGGGGTGGGCCCTTAGTAATTTATGAGCTACCTAATTACATTTTCAACGATAATTCCCAGAGATCATAAACAAGGTAAGGTATTAATAAGTTAATTTAAACAGGAAATAAGCAGTTTAGGAAAACAACGCTTCCCAACAAAGACTGAGGGCGAAGCATAATCACATGTTTACTTAATTACATTACATAACATATTATATACATACATAAACTCACGCCTTCATTCCCAGAGCGGGGTAGGCAGAGCTACAGAATCACCAACAACTTTAAAAATTTGTTGATAATTCTCTAACCACATTTTGCACAATAAGTCTATGTAACAACTGGACGAGATTCCTTAAAGAGATAAGTTCGCCTTTGTCATCTTTTTCTTTCGTTATTTTCCTGTTTGTACACTAAAGTAACGCATGCATACACAATCCAACGTGTCCGAGGACAGAATTAATCAAAGCTCAGCCAATTTTTTTTTGGGATACGCCTTGTTTTTACATCGCTGTGATTTGTCTAAATATTTAATTTGTAGAAAAGCGAAGAATGAGCGCAACTTAAAGAAACCAAACAATTGCAAAACAGTTAAATATAGAACCAAGGTAATGCTATTTCCAGATTTCTATAGTGACAATATGATACGACCTACACTGGGATTATCTGAAATCAACATGGAATAACTATGAGACACATTTCAGCATATTTCTTCAGTACAACACTATGCAAGTCTAATCGCCTTGGCCCCAATTTGGTATTCTAGTGAAAGATAAGACGAAGAGATATGGTTATTTCGTTAACGTGAATCCTATATTCGATACCATTTTGGGACCGAAGGTAAATAAAATACTACTTTCGTACCTGAAAAATTTAGTTTGAAATGTAACATTTTAAAATGAATTATGGAAATTACACACAGACAATTATATATTTATTTATTTATTTATTAAAGGAAAACAAACAGCACAAAATAATAAATGTGTAGCTAATACATTATTAATATAGTATTTTTATGATTTTAATGATTTTATTATAGACAAATAATAAGATGACATACAGATAATAGCGGGTCACTATGAATGAGTAGGTATGAGAATGTTTTTTTTTATGGCATAGAGAAGACAAATGAGCACACAGGCCACCTGATGGTAAGTTGAAACTGTGACCCATAGAAATTCGCATTCACAAGACTGCAATGCAATCCTAAGACTGCAAATGCGTTGCCAACCCTGAGGACTAAGATGGAATGCCTCTATGCTAGTCATTTCACCGGCTGTCTTATCCCCAAACCGGAACACAACAATGCGAACACTGCTGTTTGGCGGTAGGTTAATGGATAAGATGGTGGTAGTGGTAGCGATCCGGATGGACCCTGCACAAGGTCCTACCACCCGCACAATACCCCTATTGTTATAGTATTTTTGATGTTATAGCTCTTAATAACTTGTCAGTAAAGGCCGTGAATAATCCTATTGCAATGAGGGCAAAGCAAACTAGAATAGAGGCCCTGATCTACATGATATGGATGAACTAACACGAGATATTACTCGTACGAACAGCCGTATACAGATTAACAAGTTTAGAGTATAATAGTAGTTATAGTCATAAAGGGCTTAAGTGTGGCCCAAATGGGTCGCACACAATATAATTCAGGGTCGCGGCGGTCTTAGCCTGTTTGTGCGAAATGTGGTTAGAGAATTAACAACCAGGGTTTAGAGTTGTTTGTAATTCTGTAGGGCCTCTATTCAACACGGTAAAAAGTAAAAACCAAATCGTTTTGGCCTGGGTAGTGATTCTCTCAACAACGACGGTCGAACGGACGAACGAGTGAATTGTCCAAGCGGCGAGTTTAAGTACAAAACATATTTAAGCGCGTGCATTTTCAATTTAGCAGCATGGTTTCTGCCGATATGGATCGAACGTATAAGGCTGCTTGATTGAAAATGCACGCGCTAAAATGTGTTTTGCTCGCTCTGACGGGACTACTTAAACTCGCCGCTGCGATTTCGCTCATCCGTCCGACCGTCCGATGTTTTTGAGAGAATAACACCCCTGTTATTGTATTGTCGTTACGATAGCTCTTATTTACTTGACAGTAATGGGAGTCGAGTTAAAAATAACCTAACCTAAAAAAAAAATTTCCATCGAACGCAATTTTTTGATGAAACCCTGTTTTCAGGTTACCTTAAAAAAAAAACGTGGCGAGAAATGTCTTTTGATGTAATTTCTATTCTGCTTAATGAGACATTCGTTGAACAATGTTTCGATTAAACAATAGGAAACCTAAAAACAATACCGTAACACGACAAAAGCAATATAGTTTTACCGCGTTGAATAGAGGCTCATGTTGTCTGATCGTTTGCCTTTTATGGCTTTAGAAATCGCCTAAATACTTACTAATATTAAAGTTGCGAAAGTGTTTATTTGTTTCGTATCACGCTTTAACGACTCAACCGAAAGTAAAATTAGGTGCAGACATACTTAATTAAAAAACGGAGAAGCCAAAGGAGCACACATGCAACCTGATGGTAAATGGGGTGTGTGACCCATAGACATTTGCATTTTCAAGACTATACAATCTAAAGCCTGCAATCCTAAGTTTGCAAATGCATTGCCAACTCAAATGGGTTTTATTATTAATCATCATCATCATCATCATCATCATCATCAGCCTATACTACGCTATCGCTATCGCTATCGCTCAAAGGTTAACTGGAAGAGATCCCTTATAGGGATAAGTTCGCCTTTGTACATACCTTTTTTGTTTCTGTTTATTTTTGATTTGTTATTTTCTGTTTGTACAATAAAGAGTTTACATATATACATACATACCAGTCCACTGCTGGACATAGGCCTCCCCTAATGCGCGCCATCGCGCCCTGTCCTCAGCTTGATGCATCCACTTTCCGCCAGCAGTCTTTCGCAGTTTTATTATTACCCTCGGCGAAAAAAAAGGCAGACGGCTCACCTGATGGAAAGTGGTCACCGTCGCCTATGGACATTTGCACCAATTTGTTGCCGGTCTCAAAATAAAGCTAATAAAGATAAAGATAATAAAGCTTTAAAGTCCCATGGAATACCTCTTGCTAGTAATTTCAACGGTCCTACCATAACAAAACGAGTATAAATATAATCCCCGATTTCAGCCACACCGATGCACCCGTGAATTATGCGATAATTGTATATTTGGGTTTAATTACTGCACTCGACAATTTCCGTATTAATCCGTTTAGCTAATGGATGCCAAGTACGCAAGCGCATGCGTCGTTGGCATTTAATTGATGAATATAATAATGGTTGATATAATTGTTTAAAATACAGTGTGTCATGTTGTAGACTTATCGAACCCTATATTCGAACCGCGGACAGATAGGCTTACTTTGGATTATAATTTGACACATAATGTTTATCATATGTACGGTCACGAGTGTCAATTTGGGACCCATTATAAGAAAAATATGCTTGAAGTCGTCAATGTCATTAGAGATGTCAAGTCATTTTTAACTTTTAGGAAACTCAACCTTGTTGTAGAATGTCAGATTAACTTTGGACCTAAGGTGGGTATCAAATTTAATCTCGTGACTGTACTATCTATACGCGGATTGAATACAGGGTTCGGCCGTTAGGGGCGAGTCAAGATGCATACCGCTAAGATTTTCGAAAATCGACCAAATGTATACCATCGGCGTAAGCTGATTGATGGTAGGTCGCGTCGACCGCTTGTCAACTCCATACCTTTCCAGTGGATAGATTAGACAGACAAACCCGATATAATGGTGACCTCTTCTTTCAATGGTGCTATCTCTAAAATGGGCCAACCGATTTTCATGATCAAGATTATTATATTATTTATATACTAGTTATAATTTTAACATAACTCTGTCAAAATCGATAATGTACACAGATTCAAAAATATACGGACTCGTAGATAAACAGATAGAAACGTTAAATTTGTAACTCCCGTATTTTTACGTTGGTGTTTAAAAATGTACCTAAGTACTTAATTGAAAAAAGAAACTCAGAATTTAACTAAATCCTGCAGGCCTATTGCCTAACGCCCTCGAAATCGCGATAGTTTTTGTTTTCATACTTGTTATTAATTAGTAACATATTATCATCGGCAGTCTGAATAGGACCCGACAGTGTGAAGTACAAAGCATAACTGAGATTCGCATTTAGTTTAATTAACATTTATTTTGAGGTCCATGGAATCAACCGCCGCTGGTCGGCCTGTATATAATGTGACTGCTGGAAAAACCCCCGCTCGTTCATTTTAAGGAGAGTAATAATGAAATAGAGAGAAAATACCTATCGAAAGGTCAAAAACTATTATTTATCGACAAACCTCGAAGTCGCGGTGGCAATAACGCCAATTAACTAGGGACTTCCTTCCGATATAAAATTTATCGATAACTGAATGATTATTTGGAAGTGACACTTCATATTAGCTGTAAAGTTTACCTACAGAATAATTGAAAATTAACTAAAATGTGATGATTACTACCCGTCAATGTTACCTATATAGGAGCTTTTAGGACATTTTTAGGAATTTTAAAATTTAAATAAAAATCAACCTTTACAACTAAATTTTTATTTCATCAATAGCAAAGTAAACTAAAACCTAGAAGTACATTAACATCATTACATTATTTTCATTTAATCAATTATGAACCTTATATTAGTAATAAGTAACAAAGTATTTTATCTTGTTTACACTGTTTTCTAGGTGGCATTTTACGCGTAAAATTAATTCCATCGATTCTCTGACAAGATTGTCATATTATGTCAACGTCACGTCTACCTACATCCATAAAGTATGAAAACCGTTATCTTCCTTAATCGACCTTTACGGACTTCAATCTTCATACTGTATAAATGATACAGTTTAATAGGTATTGCAAGTTGCATATTAATAACATACGTCATCTCATAGTCATAACATAACTATTGTCATAAGAAAGTCCAATTTATCGATGAAATAATATCGCGTGGAAGTCCCTAGCAAAATTTTATTCGTGCCACCGCGACTTCGAGGTTTGTTTATCGAACTCTGTTATGCTGCCATTATGTATACTTTGCTCTCTCCACCATTGTAAATCACGATAATAAACTTCGCGAAACGCGTGACCAGTAATCTATGAATGGAAGTGAAAGTTGTCAATCGACACCGTTTTTTAATTCATCCGCGATAGTCAGTTAATATATTAACTACAGTTGAGATCTATAGAAATGGCAAAAGATGTAAACAAAACCAACGGACCAATTTACCGTTAATATTAATACTCCACAATTACGTTGTTTTGGACCTCTGTGTTACTTTGAAATTCTGTTTAAGGCCAAAGAAAAAATAATTATAGGTTTTTTTTTAATCAAAACTCGTTTGCAGACAAAAATAGCCTATGTACATCCCCCGCCGACCCCTACTTTATAAGGTTTTTTTGTAACACAACAGATATATATGTAAATATATTCATCCTATGTTTTAGACACATCTGTCTATGATCCAAGAGAAATTGGGAAGTCAAAAATTTGCAGCGAGGGCGATGCCGCTGACTGACAGGGCAGCCAAGTAGTAAATGATAATTATAGATTGAGTCCCTGTATACCAAATTCCTGCCAATAACGTTCCGTTGAATGAAGGACACCCCTTATCATCTTTATATAAACTTTCACATTTACAATACTAGTAAGATAGCATAACCAGCACCGCAGTTCCTGATTATGCTACTCGTACAGTCAGACTTAAAGCTGCACACTTTAGTTGTTTTAACACCGTTGCAAGATTAATACAGCAGTTAAAAAATGACGTTAACTTATAAGGCCGATCGTTACATACCGTTGGTCGAGTTTAACAGGTTCTACTAAAGCAAATAGATTTCTACGTAGAACTATGTTTAATTGAACAATGTGACCATCACAAGTGCCTCTAATCTACTTTATCTAAATGGAAATCTTTATCTTTCGGAAAAATGATATCATAATACCTAGGTATTAACAGTATATGAACAGTACCATGACTAACTGATAGACAACGCACAGCCTAAGCCGCTGGATCTAGACACTTGAAATTTGGATGGAGCATTCCTTGGGTAACCTAGGGGTGGACTAAGAAAGGATTTTCCGAAAATCGACCCCCAACGGGGAGAAATAGGGGGAGTAGCGAAAGAGTAATTCTACGTGTAACGAAGTCACGGGCGTCCTTTATTCACTCCGATAACAATAGGGAAAAAACCAAAGTTTAATACAGCTCCAGCGTTATAGATATATAATGTGTATTACATGTAATCGTGTTTACACACTTCTAACATTTGCCAGGGATCTAAATCGGACGATGGCGTCACCGTCTGCGTCGACACTGGGCGGCAAAGGAAATCCACGATGAAAATCTCAGAGACGCGCTTTGAGTGCTTTGTGACACGTAAAATAAAATTGTATAGACTTTATAACATCTGAAGTATAAAAGAGAAAACAGGACAGAATATTGACTATAGGCGATTATTATGTCGCGGATATTTGACGTGATTGTATACTGAACTGATTGGTTTCTGTGTGGTTGCCGGGTTCGAATAGTGTCACTCCATTGTCCTCCCGTGAATGTCGTAAGAGACGACCAAGGGCGTGTTGTTTGATCAGTCGTTGAACTAAGTAATTGTTAAAAATCATAACTAATTGTTAAATCTCAAGGAAATGTGCCAAATTTTCCATTCCTTTTTCAAATTTTAACAATTTGATGAGTTAACTAGGTACTGATCAAACAACACGCCCTTAGGGAATAAAGGCTGTGTAGTACTGTTAGGCGATAGGCTTGCAATCTGTCACTAATATACTGATAAACATCTTAGCCTAATTGTGCAAAATGTGGTTACAGAATTATTGACAAGTTTTTAGATTTGCTAGTAATTCTGTAGCTCTGCCTACCCCACTCTGGGAATAAAGGCGTGAGCTTATGTCTACTGAAATCGCTAGACAGGTTCACCTAAGTATTATTTTAATATTTTTTGTAGCTGTGTCATCTCACTAAATTAATTCTTATTTTATTTTGTTACTAGCTATCGCCTGCGCCTTCGTTTGCGTAGATTTCAATTATCGTTATTCCCAGGGGTACTTAAATTTTTCGGGATGAAAAGTATGCTACGTGTTTCGGGGTAAAAGCTATCTCCATTTAAAATTTCATTTAAATCTGTCCAGTCGTTGCAACACTTGCAACGTGAAGGAGTAACAAACAAACACACATACTTTCGCATTTCTAATATTGGTAGAATTATGTGTAGGTGACACTACATAATTCCGAAGAGTTTTAATTCCGAATTGATCAAAATCTCTCTCTACTCTAGTTTTTTGATATCGCTCATACTCGTACAGTGTCATTTTAAATGTTGTTATGCGTGAAATTGCTTCAAGGTTTAATAATTAAATGGCGACATCTATTGGAAGGTCAAAAACTAAACTAAACTAATGCAATTAAAACTATTATTATTTATGCATTATTAAAATTGTATATTTAAAAAACGACTAACTGTTGAGTTTCTTGCGGCGCTTCTTCTCAGCAGTGGTCTCTTGCGAAGCGCTGGTAGATTTTTGACGTGTAAAAGTGCCCGTGCGGCCTACTTACTGAATAAACATCTTTTATCTTTTATCTTTATCTAAATAATTTTGAATTTGAATTGAATTGAATTAATCTAAAATAGTTCCAGCATAACATAGCTTTCGGAAAAATGGATACTCGGAAGAAAAAATAACGAAATTTTAAGGTGATCAATGATACAGTATTCTATATATTTAAAAGGTAAATCTGACTCACTGACTTATATATCGTAACAACTGTACCTAGAAACTTGATATTTGGTACGGGGTTCCTTTCATGATGTAAGTGAGCACTAAGAAAGGATTTTTGGAAATTCATTCTCTAATGTCGGGTTCCTATATTCAAACCGCGGATAGATAAGGCTTACTTCGGGTTAAAATTTGACATTTGCCCATACAAAATGTGTCAAATTTTAATCCGAAGTAAGCCTATCTGTCCGCGGTTTGAATATAGGAGGGTCAAACACTGATTTAGGTTCCCGTCTTTCCTGTGGACATACCCGAAGTTAACGTGTTTAACGCCTCATTTTCTGGCTGAACCCACATCCCCATAAACGGCGTCACGTCTACTTTAGTCCTATCAAATAAAAACATAACTTATAATTATGCACACTAAGCCCTTAACTATGGACCACAGGAGAGACAACTTTTGTTTTTGCGTTTGTGTATGACCCAGGAACCAGCCATAAGGGGTTAAGGGGTCTATGAGAGGGAAACTTATTCTACGCGCACGAAGTCGCGGGCGTCCTCTAGACTTGACCCCTCGTCAATAATGGCGTGGAGGGGGAATCGTTGGGTTTTTAGTGGGTATTCCTACTACTATCGATCGGTGAAACCCACATCATCACCTTGGCCCCCTGGGCCTAGGTGGTATGCGTAAAAGCATTTTACCAGCGTGAAGAAAAGGTTAGACTAATTTTATAATTTTCCTTAATAGTTAACAGTTTTACAAAACGTGTTTATTTACAATTAAAGCTATTAAACATTTTTAGTGATTTAATTAAATAAGTATAACAACGTCAACACTCAAATGATGCGAATTTAATATGTAATTAGCAGTTAACTGACAATATTTTAAGTGAAAACTAACCTAATTCCGAATATCCATCCTACTTACTGTGACTTTCACCAGACAAAACTTCAACTTCTTCATCTTTCGAAACCAGAATAATTAATAAAAATAAACGTTTGCCCGTCACATACTTTCATAAAATTTGCCATTTGAACTTTTCACAACTACATTTGTCAAGTTTCAACTTGTTTTTTTTTCTGGTTTTCGAAAACATATGCATTTTTGCCATTATTGTCAAATGAATAAGAGCTACTATAACAATTACCAAAACATGGTTTGAAACAATGTTTAATAGAGGCTCAGCTAATGCTATTAATTATGTAATCCTAATCCGTATTGGACTTTGACTGCAATCAAATCAAAACGTTTATAAAACAAAATAGAAATACATTTATTTCTAGCAAGTACAGTCAGGGTAAAAAAAGGTTCGCAACTTTTCGACTCAATTAAGGTCCAAAAGTGACGAACCTTTTTTTACCCTGACTATACCTGAGTACGTTTTCCCGGTCATAGAAATATCACTAGGTACTATGGTATTAAAATAAAATTAGTAAGTTTTATAACTATGGTAAAATGGTTAAAATCTAGATAAAAAAGTTAAACTTACTTATACCCCCTTACTTATAAACGTGGAATAAGCTTGGAATAGTGTATGCCATGCTTTGTCACTTTCTGTCAGATGCATATGCCACAATTACAGACAAGGACAAAGCATGGCACAAACTATTCCAAGGGGGTTATTATAAAAACTAGGGTACGAACCTTTTTCTTAATTTGGTGTAAGGTAAAGGAAAGATATGAAAATTCAATTTTTTGCAATTATTCATACAAATATAAAATCTCATCAGACCCACTTTTACGACGTGCAATAAATTATTTATAAGGCATAATATTAATAACAAATTACAAAGTTAATGAATAGTATACATAAAATTTGAATTATCTTTATTTGTTAACGAACAAAGAAGGTTGGATTCATTAAAGCTAATAACTTTGATAGATGATAGATATCAGCGTGTGGTTAGTTAACGGTACATTTTGACATGTAATTTTATTGCATAAAATTCTATCGTGTGAGATGGATTCCCCGTATTTGCTAGGCAAAATTAGCCTTTAGACTCCTCGTATTAATGCTTGAAGTAATAACAATCTATTTCATGCTCCCTTTACTCCTAACGCATATGCGTCACATTTAATTTTTAGATATATGTAGTCTTTCCCGTTTCAGATTCATATAAAGTACATGAGTGTTCTTGTTGATACGAAAGACATTAATGTCAACGTGCTATCAAAGCACATGGCTAAACTACTGCCCCAAGCATGTATAGAAATTTCTTACTAGCTCGTAACATTCGAAAATTCATTCATTAATTCAAACAATTACATGTTTATTATTCTCGGAGAACTTTCGAATAATAAAAGTATTTAAAAGTTGTTTACTTGATTTTTCATATTTTTTGTTCGCCATCGATACCTGACAGATCGATGACAGATAACATTAATCTTATGTTATCTGTTATCTGTCAGTAAGTATGACGATCCGTTTTGTACGCAATATGTTACGATTTATTTTCAGGATTGTAACAATTTAAAAAGATCCTGATACTTTTTTCATGCTGAATACTAATATTCAGCTCATTAGCATAACATATTACTAGTTACAATGTTTATACATTGCTAGGGCAGTCGCCCATACTTCAGTTTAGTTATATATATATAAAACCTCCCTACTACTCAACTAATTTAATTCATAGGCCACACTGGAACTCTGTCAAAGTGACGTTACAGTTCAATTCTTAACAAGTCTCTTACGATTTGAATCCGTACCTACGTCACTTTAACATAGTTAGTTCCATAGTGGCCTATGAAACAGCATCGCTGCTAACTGGCCACTAGTGAGCCTTATTGTAAGTTGATAAGATTCAAAAATAGTAAACTGTGCTGATATTACTGTTTTCCTTAGTGTAAATATTAGTTTTAAGCCCCGAAACAACAAGTACTAAGTAAATCCGTGCACGCGGGGCAATTTGTTCAGTAAAACAAATTGAAAGCTTTTGCACGAGCTTTAAAAGCGCCGTGCACAGCGCCAAGTGACACGGCTCGGGTTTCAAAGCACCATTCATTTACATGCGAAAAAATAAGAAGTACTAACATTTACAGGGTAAAATTGGAACACTTATAACTACTAGGACCATGGTGTTTAAGTACGTCATAGACAAGTGAATGACTAATGAAAATTTTTTCGACGAATCGCAGGTCACCCGAGGATACCTACGTGGTGTCGACGTGTTGGCCTAGTTGGTAGTGACACTGCCTACAAAGCTATAGTGTTTTCATATTTTGTTTAGAAATGCGACTGAAAAAATCCACGCATATTCCCTGTGGGTTTTTTTTGTGATAATTCCAAATAAAGCGTAAATAAAACTAACAATATCACTTCATTTAGACTAACAATTGTAATAAGTAATTACAAATCACAATATACAATTACACTAAACAATGGGCGATGTACGTAACAACTAGATCCGGGGCGAGTTTACGCAACCAACCTTGGACTTTCATTATCTGTACACTCGCTAGACGCCATTTTGTTTCATACGTTATTAATAATAAAGTTATAATTAAGTAAGTATTTGTCCTATTGTGGCAGTTGAAAAACAATATTGTTTATTGATTTTTGTACATTAAGGAATGTATTTTTTTTAACCCCGACGTAAAAAGAGGGGTGTTATAAGTTTCACGTACTCTGTAGCTCCTAAATGGATTAACCAATTAAGGTCGCCGTAAATAGAACTTGTGAACTATGTAAACAAACTAGTACTGTTTGACACATAACCTCAAATATTCACCAAGCGCGTTTTTATTAACAGTAACGTATAGTTATTTAATTTTAAACTTAATATGAAAATAAAGATCTACTATATTATATTGCAAAGACCTCACTTGATCTTTAAAAGTACGTGATAATCGAGTAATCATGGTGAATTGGTTCTTTTTTTTTTTATTGCATGTAGTAGACAAACGAGCACACAGGCCACCTGATGGTAAGTGAAAACTGTGACCCATAGACATTCGCATTCACAAGAATTCAGTGCAATCCTAAGACTGCAAATGCGTTGCCAACCCTGAGGCTAAGATGGAATGCCTCTATGCTAGTCATTTCACCGGCTCTCTTATCCCCAAACCGGAACACAACAATGCGAACACTGCTATTTGGCGGTAGGTTAATGGATAAGATGGTGGTAGCGATCCGGACGGACCCTGAACAAGGTCCTACCACCCGCGTTTGGTTTTGTTTACATCATTTTGCAAGTTCTATTGACGGCGACTTTCGGCCGCGTTTTTCTACACTAATATAAAGAGGAAATAATTGTTTGAAAATAATTGCATTGAATGTGCTCCGAAACTATTGGACTGATTTGAAACAATCTTTCACCATTATAATTCTACAATTTCCCTCAATCTTTTAGTTTTCTGCGCGGATGGAGTCGCGGGAAACTGTTAGTTTGTAAATAAAAAGCCAGTTTTATTGGGGTGAGTCTTAGGGTCTTAAATTAGGGCGAGGATTTTTATACATTTAGTAGTTATATTCTGTTTCTATTTATATATTTATTGTTGTCTAAGGCCGTTTCTCAGAAAGATTGTACCTACCTAGTTAACGACTAAACTTAAGAAACGTTAACATTTCCGTTGGGTTACGAAAATTAGTCGTACATTTATACTACCCTCAACGCCAATTAGTAGTATATCAAAGTCAAAAATGAAGCAGATTCAATCCTCACCCGTTATTATCATGCTTACAATTACTACAGGAGTCTTGTCTGGGATACTATCATTTGTTAATACCTAAAGCTTTATTTTGGAAGAGATTCGTTTGTATGCTGTGGACAGTGCTGTAATTATGTTTTCTCTCTAATCTATTTAACAGCTCCTAATTCTGTGATTAATGACGAAACTCGACTGTAACTTGCGACCTGTTAGTAGTTTAGGGTTAATTTTATTTACCTTACAATATTACCTTGACCAACATCGAACGAAGGTCCCGTGTAACCTTTATTATTCTCATCTCCAATACATTGAATAATAGGTTTTTCCGGGCGCGAGGCAGCTTCCTGGCTCCGCTGACTCACACATATACGATAGACGATAGGCACTCGTATATAACACGGTGACGCATCATATTCCCACTTCCCGGAACGCGTAGGCAACAGGATTTCGCAATGTTTCGTGTTTTCCGATGATAAAGGGAACAAAGCGTTATTAATTAAGCCCGAATCATATAGGAATGTTAACTAATTGGATTAGTCGTAGTAGGGTAAATCGCCTATTACTGGCCACCCTCCAGTAACTGGCCACTGTGCAATAAAAAGTGTAAAGTAAGAGATTTGCTCACATTTTTGCGGTTAAACTAGAATACCTAGATCCTGAGTTATTACCCGGAGTACCGTCCAAGTATCTTTGCTGACAGCACCAGTAAGAAATTTGATGGCTAGTAACTGAATGACACTTTCTAAAGTGGCCAGTTATTGACGATTTACCCTAGTTCCTTTTTGCAGTACCTTTTGAAGGAAATACGACTACTATTTTCATACTGTCAAAGGAACTACTGCGACTGCCAATAAGCCATAAAGGGGTTTGGGTAAAAGTGTTGTCATTTGTAGAAGTCATACATTTTCAAGGTGACCGGCCATTAGTAAAAGTGGTAAATTATGATAGAATAATTCAAAATAAACATGTTTTGTTACGTAATGAAGTGCATCGGAGCCGAGATATTTAATATTCTTTCCTAGGCGTACTTCTAGTACCAAAAACTGATCACTTAAATCTTAAATATCTCGGCTCTGATATTATTAAACGCCATAAATTATATGTATCTATGTGTATTTCGAGGTCGTCTAAATAACTATGTAAAAATCATCCGTGGCAGCTGAAAAAAAATCACAATATTCTTCAAACATATCTGTCTGTGGCATCGTAGCCCCTAAACAGACGGACAGATTCAGACGCCATTTTTTTTTACAGGAAAGCTAGATTATGGTTCAAATCTAGGTTTGATGTAAATCGATTGGGTAGAGTTATCAATTTTGAAATTGTCACCGTTATATCGGGGGTCAAAGGGGGTTGATCCGTCCTGATAGCTACCACCATCTTATCCATTAACCCACCACCAAGCAGTACCGTTCGTATTGTCGTGTTTCGGTGTTGGGATAAGATAACCGCTTAATGACTTGCATAGGGGCATTCCATCTTATTACTCAGGGTTGAGATTGTAGTCTTGAGAATTCAAATGTCTATGGGTCTTAGAACCCACTTACCATTAAGTGCCTCGAGTGTTTCTGTGTCTTCTCCTTGTCATAAAAAAGGTATGTAAATATGGTCAGTAAATAAGGCATAATGCTTATCAGTTTTTTAGGGTTCCGTAGCCGAATGGCAAAAAACGGAACCCTTATAGATTCGTCATGTCTGTCCGTCCGTCCGTCCGTCCGTCGTCTGTCCGTCCGTATGTCACAGCCACTTTTTTCGGTAACTATAAGAGCTATACTGTGGAAACTTGGTAAGTAGATGTATTCGGTGAACCGCATTAAGATTTTCATACAAAAATAGAAAAAAACAAATCATTTTTGGGGTTCCCAATACTTAGAACTAAAACTCAAAAAAAAATTTCATCTAAACCATACGTGTGGGGTATCTATGGATAGGTCTTCAAAAATGATATTGAGGTTTCTAATATCATTTTTTTCTAAACTGAATAGTTTGCGCGAGAGACGCTTCCAAAGTGGAAAAATGTGTGTCCCCCCCCCCGTAACTTCTAAAATAAGGGAATGATAAATGTAAAAATAATATATGATATACATTACCATGCAAACTTCCACCGAAAATTGGTTTGAACGAGATCTAATAATTAGTTTTTTTTAATACGTTATAAATCGTAAACTGCATTTTGTGGTACGGAACCCTCCGTGCGCGAGTCCGACTCGCACTTGGCCGGTTTTTTTGACGACGCGATAGCCTAGTTGGTAGTGACCCTGCCTACGAAGCTAGAGGTCCTGGGTTCAAATCCCGGTAAGGGCAGATATTTGTGTGATGAGCGTAAATATTTGTTCTTGAGTCATGGATGTTTTCTATGTATTTAAGTATATGTTTCTCTATATAAGTATTTATATCGTTGTCTAGTACCCATAGTACAAGCCTAGAGCTTAGTTTGGGACTAGGTCAATTGGTGTGACATAGTCCTCTGATATTATTATATTATAATGTATATTAATCTACTATGCCGGGTTCATAATGGTCTTAAAACTTCCAAGTTAATTAAGGTAATACTTTTAATACACATAATGGAACGCAATAAATTATTGAATAACGAGTCACATATTCGTCTGTATATAGGAAGCACTCACTAAGTTATTAGTATGTTATATGTAAATACTTAGGGAGGTTTCCCTATACCTATGTAGACGATACGGCCGTATACTTAGAAACTACCATAACTGATTCAGAGATGGTTAATAAATTCACAGCTTAACATATTAAAATTATATTTTGATTATCGTGTCAATTTAAATTTGACGCGCGATAAAAACCTAAAAGTTTTTTTTTAAATAAGTATTACGAGTAGCAGACATTTCAGAAACGTGGGTGATATTATTGTAGCTGTAATTTACAAAAAAAACTTTTATTAAATCCAGTCTAATTCCAGCCTACCGACTAGCTACCACTACTGGTCCTAAGTAATATAATACGACCGCCCGCCCACAGACACTTAGTTTGCTATCGCAGAGCTATGTCAATAACTTAAGTTCTACTGCGAAACTCATTTCTGATTAGACTCTGCAAAGAAACTCCAAGAATAACTTCAGAAGTTGAGTTTTATTATTTTATGAAACATTTCTAGTTTTTCTAGGATTGCAGTCTTGAAATTGTACTCTTAACATTGCAAGTCTCTGGCAATAAATAAGATTCAGATAGAAATCTAGTAACCATTTCAATTAGTTCGCAGAAGTTCGGATAATTATATACATACATACCATCACGCCTGTAATCCCAGAGTGGGGCTGACAGAGCTAAGAATTACCTACAACTCTAAAAACTTGTCGATAATTCTGTGTCCACATGTTGCACAATAAGGCTAAGATATTTTCCTACTCCTGTACTTTTATCTGTCATTTATATAGTCACGAACACTAATATAAGAACATACATAATATGTCCGCAGAATAATCCAGAGAAAAGTCTATCTTGTCTATGCCCCAAAACAGCACTTGTGCGTTTTTGAGATAAAACGATACGGCGAGCTGCCAAAGCTTAGCGTTGCACAATCGATTTAATCATATTTTAACGATTGTGAAATAGGGACTATAAATCACCTAATGTTTTGAGAAATGATTTCAGTTACCTGATTGGTCGATTTTAAAATAGCTGTATTCTGGTTGGTTGATACGAAATACAAAGTTTTTTTTAAATATTTAAATTAGTTAAAGAGTAACACGTACCTAAAAGAACCTATCGTTCCGTTTGACAGTCGATGTGTATTGTGATTGGTGGATTTAATTTGGTGAAGTATTCTGATTGGTCAAATTAAAATGTTTTGGAATTGTAAATAATTCTATTTTCCATTCCGTCAATTTAAAAACAAAGTAAACCATAGACACATATTTTGTCATTTTCTTGTTTCCCGCTCGTTTGTTGTTCTTTACTTCGTTCGTTCGTTTGTAAGTTTTTTCGCTTAGTTTTGCATTTCATTTGAAACCTAGTCGTAGAAAAAGTATTGTATGCAACGGTGTATAACTAAGTCAAAAAACACTCGTGGCGCTTACCTTTACGCCAACACACGCCACTCATATTTTTTGACCTCTCTTATACAACTATTGCATAAACTACTATTACCAGTGTATTATTATTATGTTTTTGCGAAACTCAGAGCTTTGTTTTCATTTTTTATTTTTCTTCTCGTTTTGTGTTCATTTAATTATGTGTGTGTAACCTTCCGTGGTTTCACCTGATGGTTCTAACGGAAGACCAGCGCTGACTTTAATGCCAGCATTACGCTAAGTTGGGACCATTTCGTGGCTACTTTCTTCTTGTATTTGTTAATCTGTTCTTTGTTATGCATGTCACGAATAAATTATTTTCTTTCTTTCTTTCTTTTATTAGTGACAGGTTGCAAGCCCATCGCCTAACACTACTACGAGCCTTTATTCTCTAAGTCGCCTTTTACGACATCCACGAGAAGACATGGAGCGGCACTATTCTAACCCGGCAACCACACGGGTTAAATCTGGATAATTAATAGTTGTAATTCCATTTAACATTTCACTAGCAGGGCAAAAATCCCACTATTCTACTAATATAATAAATGCGAATGTTTTTGTGTTATTTTGTTATACCTTTGCACTGCAATGGTTCGACGGACTTGGATAAAAATTAACATGGAGATACTTATACTCAAGATGAACGAAATTTAAAAGTTCTTAAGGCTATTTGGTTATTGGAACGAACGAACTCGCGGGCATAAGCTAGTTAGTATACTATAATAGTTTCGACTGATGTTATAACAACTGGTCTATATTAAAGCACATACATTTCAAAGAACCTATAGAACCGTTACAATGTGTTCTACTTTGAATGAAATATGACCGCTCAAGCTTGTCACGATACTCATGAACAACACTTGAGTAAAGAGCACTTAAGTGACAGCCCTCGGTTGTAAAGGCGTCAGTTTCGAAACTAGCTGTTCCAAATACTTGGTTTCAGATTTGAATCACCCTTTCACCATTCCAACAGACTATATGTTCAATATGTTTGACTAGTTAGCAACTGCTCCAGATTTGTTTTTGTTTATAAACTTTAGCTTTTGTTAGACTGCGTTTGCGCAGTGGTTGCAAAGTGGACTAGAAAGAGATGTATCTACATTTGGACCTTATTACAATGCAATAAGGTGAAAAAGTCGAAACATGTCGTTGTAGTCGACTGTACATAGCTATAGGATTGTTATGGGTAAAAAAAAACGAATTAGTCCGTCAGTAAGATTTTCAATAAATATTGAACACGTATTGTTTCCTCCACATCAATCAAAATTGACAAATATAACGCGCATCGAAGTTCGGGAGCGGGTGCTCGTGACGTCACAACGTGGTATAAAGTGTGCCACGGCGGCGTGACGTCACGCGAAACCATAATCTTCGTAATTTTTAGTTCAATTGACAACAGAAAAAAATGTGTTCAATATTTTTTGATAATGTAAATGACGGACTACTTAGAATTTTTTAGGACACTTGCCTATTCTCACAGGAACTGTTCGTTTTTTATGGATAAAATTTCCCTTTATCCTTTGTTTGTTTCTGGGTTTTTAACTATCTCTGTTCAGGTTGACCTGTTGAGCCGTGAAAAAAAAATGAAAGAAATATATGTTTACATTTTTAAGTAAAAAAAAACATACGAGAGACCTTTTCTAGAAAGTGATCAAAAAGATTGTGAAACTGCATTCAAATCTAACGTGTAGTTAAAAATAAAGACTGTACACGATAAAATCTGGCCATGCATGATCTGGTGTATTTTTTTAATGAATGCTAATTTTCAAGCAGCACTTTTTTGTAATAGTCAGTGGTTATGAAACTACATAATAAAAATACAATCATAATAAAATGTAAGAGCGTCTGTATCTTAGACCCTTATATAATCCACAGTACCTTTATTTTTTTGTCCACGATCTTCTGACAGTCTTTACCAAATTCTCCGTTTTAAAACATTTTATTATTTTTAATTATACAAGCCAAATTATACAAGCCAAATTATACGTTATTAAATTATCTTACCACAATAGTTAAAACTTTCTTAATTATATTCAGATTAAGATAGTTCTGAGGTTTTTTAACTTTGGCGAATTTGACTTTTTGACAAATAAATGCCTCCCATACAAAAACAACTTTCAGTGCTTGGAGTAAAAAGTCTTCCTGACTACTACAAATAGAAATGAGTTCCAAAAAGTATTTTTTTCGTAAGACGACATTCTATTGTGGGTAAAACTGCTTGTAACAATATAAATACAGTTGTGGCGTAGAAGCAGGAAGCGAGTGAAGATTGTCAAAAAACGCTGTACAGGGGATGAAAGGTATGATAGAATATATTTGGCGAAAACTTACACATACGCATACATTATGATACGATTTTATTTCATTATATAGTATTATAATTATACAACATATTGAAAAAAAAACTGCTTGAAAATATGCATTCATCGCAAAAATACACCAGATCATGCATGGCCAGATTTTATCGTGTACAGTCTTTAACTCACTGCACAAATAGGCAGAAAAACGTGTTGCTACGAAGAACTACGTAGAGTAAAGTAAAGTTCCTAATGAGATTATCTGATGTAGCAAGAAAAGGCCGGCTCGGCCGGGGTAACCCGCAGCCCACACTCTTACAAAACATTTAACGTAAAGTGAATGTAATATTACGGTTGGTTCGGTTAGGATACTTAAGGCACGTCTCTTTAATAGCCACTACTTCAAGCAAACATATATTTAGCTTATAGACTTTCATTAAAAGTTATGTTGTGGTCAAAAGTCGAAAGCTATTATTTAAACATATCCGATCTTTACATTATTTTGCAATGTACTGCGTTGAAATACATTATAATTGTAATAAAAAAATAGGCATTGTTTACATCCCTGTACAATTATATGTGTACTACCGACCCGCCCTCGGTTCTGTGAGTATGATATATATAGCCTATAGCCCTCCCCGATAAATGGGCTATCTAACACTGATTGTTTTTTTAGAGATTAGCGCGTTGAAGCAAACAAACAAACAAACAAAGAAACAAACTCTTCAGCTTTATAATATTAGTATAGATATAGTGACGTTGCCTACGGAGCTAGAGGTTCCGGGTTCAAATCCCGGTAAGGCAGATATTTGTGAGATGAACGCGAGTAGTTGCTGAGTCGTGGATGTTTCCTCTGTATATTTATTTATTTATGTAAGTATATAAGTAAGTTTATCTTTGTCTAGTACCCAAAGTACAAACCTAGAGTTTAGTTTGTGACTAGATAATATGTGTGAGATTGACTCCTGATATTTATTTATTTATATACATTGGTTGAAACAGCTAATTAGTAAACTTAACATAAAAGAAAAAGTCTCCTCTTCCACTGATGAAATCGTAATATTTAATTGTAGCGACTCCCAGCGCCATCTACACGTGGTTTCACTAAACTTCTCCACGGATATACGTATGCAAATAAGTGCAGCATTGTTACATTTATTAAGAACACGTGCATTGATTAGACATATACCGACATATACGTGTTAGTTTACTGGCTTGTATGGGTTGATAACGCAACCTCCTTTCTTGTTTTGCCCAGTTATGGCGAGTTGTTTGACGGAAGTATGTGTTGTTGATTAAAATGTATCGTGAATACTTTGTCATGCTGTATATTTTGTTTTCTTTTTGTTATATGTATTGTTACAAATTTTGGCATTACCTACGTTACAAATGATGATAAGTAAATCTTACAATTCATTTTATAAACCGACGTTTGCGTACACAATAATTATGTAAGATATCTTGCTAGGTACTCTGAAATCATTTTTTTAAAATCGTCAATTGAATTTCCTTAGATATCTTTATTTAAACTCATCGGTGTATTATTAAATGGCGTTTAGTTGCCATACCTGAGCGTTTTTGCCGTTTTGGTGCGTGTTTTTTGATACCTAACTCTACTTACATGCCGTTAATACTTCTGCAACGTATTAAAAATTATTTGCTTATTTATTTATTTATTTATTGAAAGGTACACTTACAGCAAGTACAGAAAGCATTCACATCATAGGAACATGTTAAGGTATTATGTCTAGTGTACAAGCCAATTACAAGTATACACAACATTTCCAGATAACTTAGTGGACTAAATAGAAACAATAGGTTACACTAAACATCAGTTCGTAATAAACAGGCCAAGATTTTAGTTATTTATATACATTTGCTTAAGAGAATCGTGTGTTTAGTGGTAGGCATTGTGCAGATTCCGCCCGGATCGCTACCAACATCTCACTCTTTAACCTGCCGCCAAACAGCAGTGTTCACATTGTTGCGTTCCATTGCATTAGGTTACATTCTCAGCGAATTTCATATTTTGAGTTGTTTATACTTAGGTAAAAAAATCTAAATACCGAAAAGCTTTCAAACCCTCGTGACAAAAATTTATGGAACTGTTTTTTAAACTGAGCAACATTTACGCATTTTTAAACGACAACATCGATTTTCCAGGGATAATAAAATTTTGCGAACAAAGTTACGAGCATAAACGAGTCGTTAATATACATTTACTTGGTTTTTAAAAGCTCTTTGCCCTTAATGCGACATTAGGGGCCACTTACACGTCTTAGATAAGATTAAAGCCGTTTAACATGATTTTAGTCCGACAGTTCCTTACAAGTTAATACAATACCTTCTAAAGACTAAAACTACATGTTGTTGTTGCAAGTAACCCTAAACAATAACTCGATACACGACTTAAATTATATCGGATAAAAGGCGACTTAAGTCGTCATAAAAATGGGTATAAATCACATACGAAATATACTATACTTATACCCTTATTTATCCTTTTACACTAACTAAAGCCAGAGGCATTATGCTGAAGTAAACCGGAACCAAGTTGAGAGTGCACTTTAGTACCTTGTCACGTTAGCGTCTTTAACAGATTAGTGCTGCAGTTCAAACATGAGGTTAAAGTGACAAAGTATTCCTAAGGCCAACCTTACTATCATCCTAAACGCTTTGCTACGTGCACTATAGGGGTCTTACTCTACTTTGTTTCTCCACGAATTATTCTCGTTATTGTTTTTACTCGGTCTAAATAATTCGTAAGTAAATAAGAGATCAAAACGTTGACAATACGATAACAAGTCAAAAGTAGTTAGGTTCAGCCCGAATAGAACAAAACCCCAGTGCCAGTTCCCTGAAATAAAAGGTTTCTATACTATTTTAACCTCGTAAGGACCAACGCCTTAAATTTATATTCTCAAAGTGACTTTAGACTTTAGTTAACCGACACATGATTATTTTTCGAACTAACGAAATATGACGTGGGCCTTGTAAAGGTAGGTACAGTCAACCAATTTGATTCCTAGGCCACTATAGACTTTGTCAACGTGACGTTGTAAACCAAATCATAGGGAGTCTCTTACGTTCCAAAGTGGCCTAGAAATCAAATTGGTTGACTGTACGTCTGATTCTTATTCTGACGTGTGCTCTCACGTTTGCATAAATTGCAACATTTCACAACAAGTTGATTCATTCGTTAGCGCGGGAGAAACGGAGTCGACTCACTAGTTAATATTAGATCAGCTTCATTATATAAATATAACCTGTGTATAGCTTTTAACATACTACGTACATTATGTATTTTGACGACGCGCTGGCCTAGTGGGTAGTCACCTTGCCTACGAAGCTAGTGGTCATGGGTTCGAATCCCGGTAAGGGCAGATATTTGTGATGAGCTCGAATATTTGTTCCTGAGTCATGGATGTTTTCTATGTATTTAAGTATATATTTCTCTATCTAAGTATTTATATCGTTGTCTAGTACCCATAGTACAAGCCTAGAGCTTAGTTTGGGACTAGGTCAATTGGTGTGAAATTGTCCCCTTATATTATTATTATTATTACGTAGTACCTGGGAGACCAAGTGTCGCTTGGTTTGAATTGAAAACGAGATTTCTCGTTCGAAACCTCTATGGTTTTCTCGTTGATCAAACCCTGACTGGTCGATATTTAAGGGTAGATATATTTTAATTGAATCCTTAAATAACGCGCACATACAAATGCTTAATGCCCGTTAAATATTTTTTTTAAGTGAAACGCTGCGTATTAATTTGAGATGACTTCAAAGCAGGAGCGGTTTTCTTCTCGGATAACCATAACGGCTATACGTAATGACGGCGGTACCGTACCGTATCGTAACGTAATGACGCCTGAGTTAAACACAATATGATAATATGTCTAAAGCAAAAGCAATATAGTTTTACACAGTGGAATAGTGTCCCAGGACATTCATTTTAAAGTTGGTACCGGTTAACTGGGGTTACTTTGATTTACGGGGTAACATTGCTCACCCTTAATGTCTAAAGCAAAAGCAATATAGTTTTACACAGTGGAATAGTGTCCCAGGACATTCATTTTAAAGTTGGTACCGGTTAACTGGGGTTACTTTGATTTACGGGGTAACATTGCTCACCCTTAAAACGATAACAATTTTAGTGGTAATCTTCTTAAATTATTTAAATAATTGTATAACTGTATAAGTAGCTTGCTCCTGATGAAACATTTAATAGAATAATTGAATATTAAAACTAGTTTTTGGGGTGGGCAATGTTACCCCGTAAATCAAAGTACCTACGGTTAAGTAGTAAGTACCTAAGTTGACGGTACCTACATGACTAAGAACTCTTAGAAATTTTCAAGCTTGTTTTAAGCATTTAGCAATGATTGGATTGTCCTAACCAATTCATCAAATACAATACTGAAAAAAAAAACCTCATTCAGTGCAAGGGCACCCACTTTTTAGTGTACAATTTTCATGGGCTGAGATGATCTATTTTAATAAACAAAAGCAATTTTTACTTAAGAACATAATTCCATTGCGCTAACTGTTCCGCTCCATGGTCTCTTAACAAGTCAAGTTATCATCACGTTTCGAGAGATATCTTTAAATTCTGCACACGGACCGTATGCACGTGCAATGTGCACGTGACTAACGCACCGGCAGGCGCATTTGCGAGAACAATATGCCTAAAACTAAACAAATAGTTTGTTTGCACTCCAATTTGGTAACGTGCATGTTTGGTTTAACTAACCGCTAAGAGAATGGAGCTATATTACGTTATGTGAGTGAGTGGGTCGTAGGATATTTTTTTTTTGTATAAAAATATCTCGCACAAATTAACGTAGTTTCAAGTCATGTTATATAGTTTTTAGAGTAGGTATACGTCCCCAAGGTGCCAAAAATATCTATACACCATTATTGCCCTAACAATAAGATTTATATATACATTTAACGCCAAGGCCGTATATTTATTAGTGTGTTTGATTGTTCTTTGTGCAATTACCTATTTTACCGGGACTACTGACTTCGTAGTATCGTCGTTAAGGACTCATTTACCCAACAACGTCCACGAAACATGCTATTAAATTTTGTAGAAGTAGGTCTATCCTAGATTTTATAGACGCTATAAACAATATAAGACGCCGATGCAAGTTAAGGCTAATAATAAATTATAGGTACACCGCACATATCAACCGGATATTGTACCTACGTACCTAGATCAAGTAATATTTGGGTCATACACATTCGAAAAAAACAAAAGTTGTCTCTCCTGTGGTCTATAGTTAAGGGCTTGTGTGCATATAAGTTAAGTTTTTATTTGATAGGAATAAAGTAGACCTGACGCCGCTTTATGCGAATGCGGGTTTAGCCAGAAAATGAGGCTTTAAAAACGTTAACTTTGGGTATGTCCACAGGAAAGAAGATTACCTAAATCTGTGTATGACCCATTTAGTAACTTGTTTAGGAAAGTTAGTAAGTTATACATGCTATTGATATAACCGAAAAATGAGAAATCTAAGAAAAGAGGAATAAATCACTTTTTTTTACGGCAAGGACGTGCACAGGCCACCTGATGGTAAGTGGGATCAGAGATCTATAAACAATTGAATTCTTAAAACTAGAATCTCAAGACTATCATCCTAAGACTTCAAATGCGTTGAAGAACCTAAGGACTAAGATGGAATGACTCTAAGCTAGTTATTTCACCGGTTGTGTTATCCCCACTCTGGAGCACGACGACGCGAACACTTGCTTGCTTGGCGGTGGGTAAACATATAAGATGGTGGTAGCGACGCTGCCAAACACCATACCACCAAATATTTACGAAAACCGCTTTAAAAAAAAACCATACAACTTGCTCTCAAACGTGAAGCCATTCAAAACTAATGTCCTATTCGAAGTCTGACACACCCGATGACAGATGACGTAATGATTGGCAAGAATGTCATTCGTTGATTTGAGTATAATGACTTAACCGGATGCAGGCACCGCGTACTCGTCACAACTGTAAAACGAATCAACTATAATTACACGAAGTTAACCCTTATTTCAAATTGTTTAGGTACGTAGGTACATATACGAGTTAACTTTATGTTTTCTAAAACTAATATAATTAAGGTACCTGCAATGTAGCTTATAGCTATGAACCAAACATTTGTGCTTTTATTTCTTAACCAACAGTGACACGTGATATTTTATACTACGTAATATTATCAATAAATCGCTCATTGAATACAAAACGGACACATTCCAAAATAATTTGCTATTGCATTAAAAATCTTATACGAATAGCTTCTAATTTTAAAATGCAACACTGACTCATTTTGGATTGTGTCCGTTTTGTATTCAATGAACGAAATGTGCCAGTTGTTGAATGAAAATTGAGAAAGGCTTGGAAAGTATGGATTTATTTCAAAAGCATCGATATTTTGAATGCTGTAGCTATGTAAATTACTACTTCTATGAGGATTAGATAAATAGTTTAAGAACTACGAATTATTCCAACTTTTAGCTAAGGTAGCCAAAGGTATACCGCAAGGTAGCTTTCTTTACTAGTAAACCCTTATAATTAATTCACACATTAGACAGTTAAAACTATATGATGGATTAGTGACGAAGCGGCTTTCTTATCCCTTAATGTTTGACCATCTTCTGAGACCCCTTGGACGTAGTACTCGTATAGTCCAAGCACGAGCACTGAGGAATTGAGGTTACAGAAGAAGACGGGTACAACCTCTCCCAGTACAAGGAGTTATCCTTATCGCCTTAGTTGGCTATATCATTAACTAAGCCACTGCATTTAATCCTGACATCAGGGTAGTGATTCTGTAAACAACGCCGGTCGTGCGGACTGTCGAGTGAAACCAAGCGGCGAGATTAAGTAGTCCCGTCAGTGCGAACAAAACACATTGTAGCGCGAGCATTTGCAATTTAGCAGCCTTATACGTTTGACCCATCGTGCTGCTAAATTGAAAATGCACGCGCTACAATGTGTTTTGTTCGCACTGACGGGACTACTTAATCTCGCCGCTTGGTTTCACTCGACAGTCCGCACGACCGGCGTTGTTTACAGAATCACTACCCAGTTTTTCTTGAGATTCCTCGGAGCTCGCGCAGACGGTCGGCAAAGATAGTGGTCTACTACTTTTGACAACAGTTTCTGTGAGATCTACGAGTAATTATCGCTAAGGTTGACGCTTATCAGTGTCATAATCATAATATTATTGCAAGGGAAAATAGAACTTGTAGTATCATGACGTGCAAATGAACTTGAACCGTAGGCTGGTTCAACTTCAACAAGGAGCATCGTTGTTTTTAGTCTCCATTCCCAGATCTCCGGAAGGGATTTTCATGTCTGCCCCTTTCAAATGTAATTTTCAATTTAGTCTTTGTCCCTTCAGGCAACAACCAAATAACAACCGCAGGGTGGTAGACCGCACTTTTGGCTGACTGTTGTGGTAAGACTGTCTACACTGATTTAAGGACTCACTTTTCAACACTACGGACGAATTATTATCTGGCAAGTTAAATTTGTTCCGCAGAGCGTTCAAACAACATATAAGGGCGTGCATTCTTATTAGGGAAGCTTAAGCGTTTCTCGTATGAGCTCGCTCATTCCATAGACCGATCTACAAGAAATCAATGAAAACCTGTATGGGTCACAGACAGATCCCATATACCATCGTGTGGCCTGTGGGACTGTTCCCAATTGTCAGCGGAGTTAAACAATTTGTAAAAACTACGGAATAAATAAGTATCTGTCAACAATTGAATTTTTGGGACAAGCTTTTGTGGATGACTGTACTTTTTTGTGCTCAGTCGTCATCTAGTCGTCGTTTAGGAGTTCCTATGGCCATCCTGAGTGTCCATCATCAGATCAGCTCGATGGTACTATATTATTGTATTGTCATCAGAACCAAAGGCGTGTGTATATTTTCAGCTTGGTCGGAAACTGGGAAATGGGTCAAATTTAACTCGCGAGATTTGACCCTTACATACATACATAGCAAATTAAATAAAAGCTTGTTAAAGTAATTTAGGAGTGGATTCCCTACTAGGTTCAAACAGCTGGGAATAGACGGGCCTGTGTGATCGTTCGCCTTCTCCATAACATGAAAAACGTCACGCTACATCGTCACGTTGCATGTGTGCGACTGCCATCTATTTGCACACGCTTACTCACACAAACGCTATACCGAGGTTATATAGGCTACCTTTTGTCTCGGAAAATTGGGCCATTTCCAAGGGATGAGTAAGAAACCAATTCTAGTAAAAGCTATTTAGAAGAAGGTACATTCATGTTTCAAAGAAAAGACAATATTCTCTTGAATTGCGCGTGAGTTCGTAAATCCTCCTTCCTTCCTTCCTTGGATTGTAAGCCAGATGTGATTGTCCATTTTGAAACGGTTGAAAACATAAACATTGTACGTATTACTGTGCAGCTTATTTATTGTATGGTAAATGCACGAAAATGACATGTGGTTAAAAAACATGACCCTAAACTATTTATTACTTGTGTACTATTTAAACACCAGCCAGAGGCTCTATTCTACACGATAAAATCATATTGCTTTTGACGTGTTACCGTTGTCAAAGTTACTGTTATTTTTGTCATTCTTATTTACTTGACAGTAACAGCGAACGAGTTAAAAGCAATACGATAACATGTCAAAAGCAATATGGTTTTACCAAGTAGAATTAAGCCTCTATTCTAGCCGTTACAAACCATATCGTCTTTGACCTGTTATGGTTTTTTTTTTTAGCTCGGCCGCCATTAAGTATACTTAAGTATTTCTCTCTCTCTTTCTCTTGCCTATAAACACACAATACCACTACATATGGAATTCCATGCTCTCGCTAATTCATCCATACTGTCAAGTAAATAAGAGCTATCAAAACATTGGCCAAACGATAACAGGTACCACATTGTTTTTACCTTGTTGGATTATTGTTTTTTTTTTATCTTTGTATTAAATATACTAGATAAATGTCTGGCAGGTCACAATTAGGGAATGCAATAACCGGTAGCAATTGATAACCGGTTATTAACCGACTCAAAACCCCCAAAACCGGTTAACCGATTATTAACCGGTTAATTTTTACTTTTAGTTTTTTAATGTTTTTTACGTGTAAAAATCATTGTCTTCGTTTCCGAATAGGTAAATTATAAAATAAATCAGTAACAACAAATACAGGAGTATTTAATTCACAAATATAACATTTATTTAAAAACCATAATACATGTTTTAGCTAAAAGTTCATAATTCCATTTTTATTCATACTAATAATTATTAATATATAAGCTTATCTTCTATCTCACTCGCTCCAAGCTTCCCTGCTATTGGCTGCTATGCCATGCCATCCAGCCGACAACATGTCAGTCAGTAGTCAGTAGTAGTCAGTACTCAGTAAGATACGGATCGTTTAAACGATAACACCTTTTGCTTTATCTTCCGAAGTTCCGAACCCCAAAGTTTATTGTTTATATTAATAACCTACGTGATCTGTCTGATGAACTTGTGCGTGAAAGTGAAAACACCACACGGGCTGTTTGGACTTGGGAGTAATGTTTTAAATGGATAAAAAGGTAAGTAATATTTCTCATATTCATACACTTATGTTATACATTATCAAATCGCAGTTGCTTACGGACTTTTGTACTGGAAAGAGGAAACATGGCGATTGGCGAGTAAATCTTTGTGTATTGACGAAAAAGTTTTATTAATACGATAGAAGACTAATTAATAATGATAGTGTGTAAAATGTCTCTTGATTGAACGACCAATATTTATACCTAACGCTTAAAAATACTCAGTTCCTTAAGTGACGTTGTAAATGAAATACATTTATTTACAGTATAACAAAGAGCAAGCACGCAAGAGCAAGTCATGTCCAATGTTCGTGTCGCGCCAACTCCCGTGGTAGTCGGAGGCTCTACGCTCGAAGTTGTTGACGACTATATTTACCTGGGACAAACGGTCCAGTTAGGTAGGTCCAACTTTGAGAAAGAGGTCACTCGTCGAATCCGACTCGGCTGGGCAGCGTTCGGGAAGCTTCGCAGCACCTTTTCGTCCAAATTACCGCAGTGTTTGAAGTCAAAAGTCTTTGACCAGTGTGTGTTGCCAGTGATGACTTACGGATCTGGGACGTGGGCGCTAACAATGGGCCTCATAAGGAAGCTCAAAGTCACTCAGAGGGCTATGGAGAGGGCTATGCTCGGGGTTTCTCTGCGTGATAGAATCAGAAATGATGATATCCGCAGTAGAACTAAGGTAACCGACATAGTCCGAAGAATAGCTAAAATTAAGTGGCAGTGGGCGGGGCACATTGCTCGCAGGACTGATGGCCGATGGGGTCAGAAGGTTCTTGAGTGGCGTCCGCGGATCGGGAGACGAGCTGTAGGTAGGCCTCCAACAAGATGGAGTGACGACCTTGTGAAGATCGCGGGAACGCAGTGGATGCGAAAAGCACAAGACCGGTCTGAGTGGAGAGCCTTGGGGGAGGCCTATGTCCAGCAGTGGACGTCTTTCGGCTGACATGATGATGATGATGATGATGAAAGAGCAAGAGTAATGATTTTTACCATAAAATTAAACAACATGCATCTAAAAATAGGTATCTAATCTATGATCGCAAAGCTGTTAGAAATTGGTTGAAATCCTTATCATTAATCAGAAAAGGATGGCATCAACTGTTTATTAGAATATTCCTATTAGCCGTCCTTTTCGCACCAATTTCAATTATGCGTTTGGTTTGGTCTTAGTCATAAACGCAAACGTATTCCAATATGTTAACATTCATCAAAGGCTAGTCGATTACATGATTCGTAATCAAAACTTTAATTTCAAAAATACTGTGTGGTCTGTGTGTTATGTGATTACATTGTTTTAAGACTATTGATAATTTATAATGGATAATTTTTGGTGGCTGTTATTTTTATATTGTTGATTATTATAGCTTTTTAGTTAATCTTCGAAAGTAAACGAGAACTTAAACTCTAAAACGGCTTTTCATTTCATATCGGTTAAAAACCGGTTTCCCCCCCAAAAAACGGTTATTAACCGAACCTCAAAATGGACGGTTAACCGATTAACCGGTTAACCGGTTAACCGATTTGCATTCCCTAGTCACAATAGTAGCTGCCAAATCCTTTGTTACGAATTCTGTAACTGCCTTCTTTTTAGACAATACCTACATATAGCATCACAACAGAATTTCACTATTTCTGAAACTTCGGCACATCGTAAAAGCGTTTATTTATTCGCTTTAAGAAAAATACTGAACTGTCCAAATATCCAAACATAACCAGTATAAAACACATCCTAAAAAATACTCCATAACCTACTGCATGTTTAGTCTATGACTTATTTAAATTCAAAGTTAACAAACAAGTTCTTAATTCAGTAAAGGTACGCATATCAAATATGTCAAAGGATCACAAATATCCCTGCGTTATTTTGGTATTTTGCAATGCATCGCAAACACTGCGTTGCGATACATTGCAAATAACGATATTTTTTGGTCCTTCGCCACCCTTGAATACTTGATCCGTGTATTCGCTTTTCAGAAAAATACTGAACTGTCCAAATATCCAAACATAACCAGTATAAAACACATCCTAAAAAATACTCCATAACCTACTGCATGTTTAGTCTATGACTTATTTAAATTCAAAGTTAACAAACAAGTTCTTAATTCAGTAAAGGTACGCATATCAAATATGTCAAAGGATCACAAATATCCCTGCGTTATTTTGGTATTTTGCAATGCATCGCAAACACTGCGTTGCGATACATTGCAAATAACGATATTTTTTGGTCCTTCGCCACCCTTGAATACTTGATCCGTGTATAAACTTACAAGCATTTCACGCAACTTTACGTTCAAACATTTCAACCTATCCTTTACAGTAGCGTCACTTTCGAAAACCTATGTAACCGTACATAAACTAAGATGGCGGCGGCCGCCCAATGCACTCGATTATCGCCCGCGCATCGGCGAGCTGGCGGCGGCGCGGCCGCATTCCTGCGCGCTCGCAACGTCGCCTGCGCCCGCGCCGGTGCGAGGCGACGTCGCCTAATGATAAAATGATTGTGACAACGCTGCAGTTCTAGATTTAAAACGATTTAGAGGGTGGATGGTAATGAAAATTATGCTGTGTTACATTCAAATTTACTTATTTTCAGCTTCAATGTTCTAAGAGAGTATCTAAGTTAGCTTACGTATTTATTATATTAAGTGATATTTTCATAGCATTTACTCATTTCTGAATAGGTATTTCTTAATTTTGACAACGATAGCCATTTGCTTATTTAGGATATTCTATAACCCAACTCAGGTTACTAAGTAACAGTAAGTTACTAATTAAGAAAAGAATATTGTTAGACATTTCGAAACGAGTTCCTTGAAGAATGTAAAGGTTATCCTAATCGAGATGTAATGTCAATGTTTTTACGTGTATCTTTCATGCTATAGTGTGATATAAATTGTTATAGAAATACTATTTGTTCCTGCCCGATGTCGCCCGGGTTTTTTCTCTTTCATACAAACCTTGTCCTGGCAATTACGAATACAACAAAAAAAACAGCCTAATCAGTCGAGCGGTTCTGTCACTACAGCTCGGTCATACATGTGTGTGTTTGTGTGTCATATTCTACTAGGTAAAACCATATTGCTTAGATGTGATATCGTATTGTCAACGTTACGATAGCTGTTTACTTGACAGTGATGACGTACGAGTTAAAAACAATAACAACACATCAAAGGCAGTTTAGTTTTAACCTGTAAGTACAACACAGACCTAGTAATGGCGGCGAAGTTAAAAACACATAGCAATATGGTTTCACCGAGCAGAATAGTAAAGTACATACATACCGCCACGCCTTCATCCCAGAGTGGGGCAGGCAGAGCTACAGAATTACCAACAACTCTAACAGCCAGTTTTTAATTCTGTAACCACATTTTGCACAAACAGGCTAAGATGTATATCATGTGTATATTAGTGACAGGTTGCAAGCCCATCGCCTAAAAATACTACAAGCCTCTAATCCCTTAGTCGTCTCTTACGACTTCCACAGGAAGGTATGGAGTGGTACTATTCTATTCTGCCAGCAACCACACGGCCAATAGTAAAGTAACGATTTAATATCACGATAATAACATGAAAGTTGGTTTGACCTCCAACGAAAGGTCGGCTAGCGTTCAACCGCTTCTGAAAGACAATGGATTTATTCATTGCCATTGTTTCATTACAGAGTGTTGCCAGCGTGGATTTAGAATTTATCTGGCTGATTAAGAAGTCCGACCGGGAATTGATGGACCGTAAATTTTAAGCGCATTCTGCATTTTATTAGTTTAGGCGTTATGGGCAACAAGCAAAAAATGTTCATTCGTTTATCGCTCTTCTTCGATAGATGTGCTTTTTCTTAAATAAGTTATTGAGAGCATCACGGATATGTTAAGACGACACGTTTAGTCTGTTCGTAGTGTTCCTGCCTAAGAAGCTAGCGGTCTTGGGTTCGATTACGGGTATCGGCAAATATTTGTGCACTGTATTTATTTTTAAGTATACGTAGGGGTAATTAGTGACTAATTAAAATACCACATATTTGTTCGACTGTACCTATGTAACTTTTACAACAGCGGTATATAGTTATTTTTTCGGTTTTTGGATTATATGGTATAATCTAATCAGAGTAAGGATAATACCTCGATACGAGATATCAAAAGGCATGAGATCGTGGGTTGATAAATGGGACAGATAGCTGCACAAACCTTCTGTAATTTTCAAATTTAAGCCGTCATTTAATTATAGGAACGTTTATTCAACCGCGCACATAACCCGAACATTATGTTTTTGTTTTATTTTTACGGCATGCTCTGCGGGCAATCCAAAAGCAACCCTAGATATGGATGATATGGTTCCCCGACACGTTGGCTCAAACATGCAGCGAAGCGAAGGCCGTAACGTGTTAGGGCACTCCGTCACTCCATTTACAGCATGTAGAACTGGCTGTTTTAGCCCTGACTATCCTGTCTGGGAATATAGTTGTGACTTTTTTTTATAGAAAAGAGTAGGCCCAAAAGCGTTAAGCACACAGGCCAACTGATGGCAAATGGGGTGTGAGACTACAATGTCAAGACTAATAGGCTTGGGGACGTAATGTAATGCTCGTCTCAAAATGCGTCAAAAATTACGGTTTTTTATAGCTTTCAACATTGACGTAGGTATCTTGTGACAGGGGTCTCATCCAAGATTTATACGGACCTAAGACTCCAAATGCGTTGGCAACAAAGAGGCCCAAATTGGTATGCATGTTGTGCTATTAGTTATCGTTTCTCTTATTCCCACTGTAACACAAGATGCGAACACTGGTGCTTAGTGCACAAGGTCCTCCCACCGCACGAATAATAGTGCCAGTATGAATGAACGAGGTATGTATATTCAATTGGTATAACTGTAAATATCGAATTATCTAAGTTGGAACGTTTACTTTGTAGTTTTTGGTTTGATTAGGATTACCTGCTTTTTGTTATCATCTTCTTTACATAGTAAAAACAAAGTCGCTTCCGCCGTCTGTTCGCTTAGATCTTCTTAACTGCGCAACAGATTTTAATGCGGTTTTCATCAATAGGTTAAGAGGAAGGTTTTTATCTATAATCATTTTTCGTTTATGTACGGGTTTAACAGAAAACTCACATAAACCGAAGCGAAGCGAGGGAGGGTCGCTAGTTTTCTATAAAGGCAACAGCGAGCACCAACTGAGAGGCCGTCGTTAAAATATTACGTCATTTATTTAATATAAGAGGGGTCTGGTCCGGATGCTACTGACATGACGCAAGACATTGCAAACACAACGTCATTCCTCGTCAACAACATTGTACCAACGAGACATGTCTTACTTTTTCACGTGTTTCTATCGATGTTTTCTTCAAAAACTATCAAATATGAATTAATTGTGCCTAACCTTTCCACTGTGGATGATGCTATGTACGTTATTTTATTTCATAGGGAGGAAATATGAGAAACATACTTAAAACCTTTTCAACGAGTCAAAAGACGTCATTCATAGCTAAGAAAAATAGTGTTTATTTTCAACCTTAACGGAACATATATCTAAATTTTTTAGATTATAAGCATACATAATATTTTGCATGTCGATTGCATGTCGACAGAATACTGATTCTACTATTAATCTTAAGACCTGATTGTAACGTATTCTAGCAAATAAAGATTTCATATTTCATATTTCATATTTCATATTTCATATTTCATATAAAAAAAAAACCGCACACAAGCAAAGCCCACCAAACTTTTTTAACTCGGAAGATATTTCCAGCAACATACCAGAATTGGATACCGGTAAATCAAAGCATTCAGGATTTTACATTAAGCATTAAGCTACCGCTATAATCAAGGTGAGTACACACAAAACTATCAGTAGTAGGTATCACCGGGTTCGATCGCCGTTAAGACCAAATATTTGTAGGATGAGCATAAGGATTTTATTTTCGATTCTGGTGGTTATAAACTTAAGTACCTTCTAATTTATCTATGTACGTGACTTTGTTGCGCTGTCAACAATGACGGATTTATTCATCATTCTACATACACGGTAAAACCTTATTGTTTTTGACGTGTTTCCTTATCCTCAACGTTTTGATAGCTCTTATTTAGTTGACAGTAACGGCGGCGTTGAATGGAGGCCCTGATATAATTATTATGTACGTAACGTATACCTAGGTCAATTGATTGAAAAACTTGAGTTAGGTTTAACAATGTAACCGTAAAGTTAGGAAAGAAAGTAAGGAAAGGCTGTCACTGCCACAAAATAACAAAGAGCTATAACTTAATCTAAGTGTATAGACTAACTAGTAGAGGGAGTTGTGCCAGCAGGGCAACGCGTCAACGTGTGGCAAGCAGCTCAATTGTTCCTTGGGACAACGTCCACAGCTCGAAGTTGACGAGTCGAGGATTTTCAAAATGTAAGGAATTGACATAACCTAAGCAGCCGGACCGAAAGATCATCAACGAATGTCAATCTTTCAACCCTTCCATTGTCGGGCAAAAGAAAGGAAGCCCGTAGGCTATAACCATGCATGCGTTAGGATTCCCACTCTGCGACTCTCCTAGCTATAAGTCCCCCCCCATCCCAACCCCCACTCTTATTCCCCCTGAGGAAGGACTTTCTCCTCCGGCCTTTCAGCACAGGCTCGGGTAGTATCCGCGGGAGTTTAAATTCTTGATGGTAACATGGGCATTTGTGTTTTTAACCGGTACGAGCCCGGCAGTTCCAGGGCCTTCCCTTCCCAGGTCTCCGGAAGGGATTTTCACCTCTGCCCTTTTTCTTAAAGTATTTCAAGTCAAATGCAAACTAAAGCAAGGACTTTTGTCATTGACCCTTCAGGCGATTACCAAATTTTTTTATGATAATCTTTAATTTCGAAAATCGTCAAGATCAGCGTTATACCTACATCTTATTCTTATAAAAGCCTATATAAAACCTAAACAAATGACAAACGCGGACCACATACATCACACGCAATGATGTTTCTTCGAATAAGGTCAAAGAATATAAATAACTTGATACTCGTATTGTATTGATTCCTACTTAAAACAACATTAACTTGACTCATTTCAGATGAGTCACTTCATTTGTATGTGGGCAGTCCTCAACACTACATTTATACACTATTTCCCAATTTGATATTTTTCACTTTCAGTTAAAAGCTAACACAACCCTTGCCTCGCCGAATAAGTAGAGGAATATTATTAAAAATCTTAGCCGCTGAGTATTTCAAACTACCCGTATACTACTGCAAGTTTATAAGGGTAACGCACAGGGTCTGTTGCACCTGTGACCCCGTGTTTCACTTGTGTATACCTTTGTAGCATCGTCTTACTATAAAAACGAATAGATTTGCGACTGTTAACTACCCAAGCTTATGCACAAGGAAATGAAGTTTCCGGCGAGAGTCCATGTAAATATACTGCTATAAATTAAAACGGGACTTTTTAGCGTAAAGCCTATTATAAACTGTCAAGCGTGATTTGTTGATTCAGTATTGGCGATTCACTATTTAAAAGATGATTACAGATGACGTACTTATACGGAATTATTTCGGGCTATTGCCTAACGCACTCGCAAACGCAATCGTTTTCATTTTTAAAATCGAAGGCTTGTCTGCATACAAAATAAAAACAATTGTTCGACTTTGAAGTCAATTGCGATTACGAGTGAGTTAGGCAATAGGCCAGCTGGGGGGTTATTATGACATGGCTTTGCAGTTAATTTTGCGGCGAGCGTAAAGGACAGAGCTATAGAAGTTATATAGCTCTGCCTTGTTCTGCGCAACCAGAACTGTATAGCTATGTCATAATAACCCCTCTGATCTTGACTGCAATGCTATTTCCAAGATGCGTCGAAAATGACAGTTTCCTATGACTTGATAATTACTTTGACGTATCTTATGACGGGCATGAAGCCAAGATGAATGAATTAATAGGCCCCTTTGTTAATAACTTTAGAAACACCTACGAGTATATTACGTAATTGTATGAAACATACTGTTGCGTATATGGTCTGAACCACTTATGACCAAATTAGTACTATAGGAGTACAATTTAGTTCAGAGGGGTAAGCTAGAGGCGCGGGGGTGAGGTAACAAAGCTCATGAAGTCATCGATGCCCTATTCCCGTAATAAAGATGTGCGCCAATACTTTAGACCCGCAGCGAGCCTAGTATGGTTGAGTCTATCGCGTGAGACAATGTGGATAAAGCATCGGTCAGCCCTTCACTCTCGTACTTATATACGTGTCAGAAAGTGACGGATGTTTTATCCACATATTCGACCTGCGTATTTGAAACCGTGGTTTTGATAGTAGTAATATCTCTAATAATAAATAAGTAAGTAAAGGGTCTTTAAAACCTCCTTTATTAGATAAAATCCAATGAATAACTGCTTTTTTTTTCTTTTATAGCAACAACGGAAATCTTTGACTTAACGTAAAAACCTTGAGCGTAATCATTAACAAACATAGCTATTAATAAAGGTACGAAACCCAAGTAAGAATCAGTTGCGAAGCCTGCAAAGCTATTAAAACACAATTTGCAAGTCAATTCTAAGCTTTTCCGCAACCGGAAAGCGTGTTTAGCATTTAATGCGACAAGATTAAATGTTTTATCATTCCTTGACCAAATTTGTTGTGACCGAGTTTTTGTTTTGATCATTTTAAGGGACAGTTGGCTTTATAAAAGTGGTTCGATTTCCGGTCAGGGCAGGGTAGTGATTCTCTCTACAACGAGGGTCGGACGGACGGACGAGTGAATGTCCAAGCGGCGAGTTTAAATAGTCCCGTCAGTGCGAACAAAACATATTTTAACGCGTGCATTTTCAATTTAGCAGCTTTATACGTTCGATCCATCGGCAGATACCATGCTGTTAAATTGAAAATGCACGCGCTAAAATATGTTTTGTTCGCACTGACGGGACTACTTAAATTCACCGCTTGGACATTCACTCGTTCGTCCGTCCGACCGTCGTTGAGAGAATCACTACCCAGGTCAAATATTTGTGCGATGAGCGCGTGTATTTGTTTCCAACTTTTAGGTGTTTTCTATGTATCTAAATATATATTTATCCATATAAGTACGTTTATAGTTACCAGGTACCTATCTATAGTACAAGCTTAAAGTTTAGTTTGGGTTGTGACTAGATCATATTGTGTGAGTGTGGGTACACTACATAACCCCGAAGCGTTATAATTCCGAATGCATTATTTCGATAGAAGCTTTTGTTTTTTGACATCGCTACTTAACCTACGTATAGTAATTATATTATAAATTTAATCTAAAATAGCTCCAGCATAACATACCTTTAGGAAAAATTAAAATTCGGACAAATGAATATTCGGAACCTTTGGGAGTTCTCGCGCGAGATAATTATTTATTTAAGTAAACTGCACACTTTTGCACCTGGTATCATGTTGTGCTTGAAAAACAGTAAACGTGTTTACTGATTGAACATTACTATTTCATTAATTTACAGTATTTAGAGAAACAATTGGCCGCAAGCTTTTAATGTTTTTGGACCAGTAACAATTACCTTTTCGATCGTTAGGCTTATATGGTATGGTGCAAAGCAGTGAAAGTTCATATTTTTTCGGTAACACTTTTCTTTTCAGTGTACACGTAACCCTAAAATGAAATAATACGTCTACTTTGTAAGGAGTTTTAAAAATACCGCGAGCATGCTTACCAAGCTAGTTTTAAACGTATTTACTTTAATGCCTTTATTTAAATAAATAATTGAAAGAAACATAGACCACGCAAGGTCGTTAGTCTGGCTTAAGTATTACGAGGTAAGAGAATAAAGTGGGTGTCTACGCATCCTTGTCTAAAGTATTACGAAATCTCTACAACTTTTAAGGTCTTCCAAGTTGAAAATCGATTTGTTTCTGAACTCGTAAAGCGCTTAATCTTAAGAAAGACTTTAGGTCTGTAACTAATCCGTGTGCGGTAATTTTATTTTACTGTACTTTTTCAGGGGAAAATGAGTCATTAATGTCATTATCATCATCATCTTCCCTTACATAATTAAGGGTCAGCGCAGCACGTATTTTTCTTCCAAACATCCCTATCAACCCTCATCTCAGTATTCAACAACAACTTTATAAAACAAAAACACGACCGACTGGTGAAAAGTATAAAACGCACCCTTATAATTGTAATATTTGCTATGACATTCGCGTTTCTAGCAATTCACATATTTTGTCCTTTAATTTAAAAAGTTTAGTAGTTCAGCGGGCATAGTAAGTATGTTTTTTTTTTATTGTATAGGAGGCAGACGGATCGCCTGATGGTAAGCGATCACCGTCACCCATAGACACCTGCAGCACCAGAGGAGTCACAGGTCGTTGCCGGTTTTTTAAATGAGAGTACGTTCTTTGAAGGTCGTAACGGTCCGGAAATACCGCAGGCGACAGACTGCGTCTATATCGCGTGTCGAACGTGGTTAAAGCATCCGTCACTCTCGTACGTATTTACGTGTCAGAAGGTGACAGATGCCTTATCCACACTTTGTCACGCGATAAACGCAACCATATTGGCCCCCTGGAGGATGATAGCTAAATCCTATTTTCCACATTATAGACTGTGAAACGTATTTATCCTTTTTTTGGTTTCACGCTTAGAAATAGTACAGCTTTCTATAAATGAAACAGTTTTAAGAATTAAATCTAGAGATCTATTACAAGAAAAAAAACTAACCCGTTGTCTTTAAGACCACTACACACACACAAATTGACCTAGTTGCAAACTAAGCTCTAGGTACCTATGTACTATGCATACTAGACAATATTAAATAAATTTACTGTTTTAGAGAAATACGTATTTATATACACAGAAATATCCAAGACTCAGGAACAAATACTTTAAGCCCATCACACAAATATCAGCCCTTACCGAGATGTGAACCCCGGATCGCTAGCTTCGAAGGCAGGGTCACTTCCTACCAGGCTAACGTGTTGACAACCGAAACCGTGTTGATATATATATATTTTCATTATATTTATCACACATTTTTATTCTATCACACGTTCGCGTTCAGCTACGAATAGGTGAACACCATGGTTCAGCTGAAAACCTGCGCTGTGGCTCCGGCTGCACCACATGCTGAGCTGAGCCCTATTTGACTTCACACTACAGTGTTACGATTCCATTTCTGCTCTATAGTCTATACTTTTAGGCATTTAAAAAAATGTAAACAAAACAACCACGTGATATAGTTCGTCAGCCAATAGAAGTAGACAGTGTTCTGCTTCTATTGGCTGCCGTCAAAGTCGTCGTACGTCAAAGTTCGACAAAACAGTTTTGATTGGTTGTTTAACAAAGTCACGTGATTTGGAATGTTTACATTTTTTTAAATACCTAAAAGTATAGACTATAATAATGCTTCGTCTTTTTTTACGATGTCTGTTGTGTCGTAGTGTTGTTTTGTCAAATTAATATGTTGAATTTGAATTTGAATTTGATAACCTATTTCACTTTGGCAACTCCCAAACGCGTATCTACGATCAAGACGACATGATAACATTCCTCGCAGAGACCTGGCTGATTCGAATTTGATTAGGTTCCATTGAGTCAGCCGTTTGTTAGCAGGCCCTCGCCTACGTACGTCATTCAGAGAATGAAACCGAATTTACTCCAGCGAACGCGCTAACAGCCGGTTTACAGGGAAGGGATTCAATTACACTTAACCAACAGATGTTTCGTGTCAGAAATTGGTTATTACGCGTATGGTCATTTTGAGTCTTGGTCATTTCGCATTTTGGTTATTCTTCGTTATTTCCTTCGATACGTTATGGTCGGTTTGCGTCTAAACTATAATTTCTATTCTTTTATTCTGTAATAAAATTGTACGTGCTGCAGTACTTTTTTGTTGGTAACCTATGACCCTTGCAGTATGTAACAATGAGCGTAATATTTCCCGAGTGTATAAATGTACTTATCTTTTTTAGGGTACGTACCGGTCTAAGTCTGAAGACTGAAGACTTAACGATTACTAACGGCTCCTGAAGGATTGACGAATTTTCAAAATGATACTATTACATTGTTTTTTTAAATACCATATGGAAGATCTTACACAAAATGAACTAGCCCCGATGTCCCAAACTAAGACTTGTACAATGGGTAGATCAGGATCTGTTATCTACTTTGGCGATGATTTTTCTGCCTAAAGACTTACCGGACCTAACCTTAACCTTTCACCCACCCCCTGTTTGATTTTAACAAAAAGATCTTAGTCGAGACTACAGACGGCCGATTCATATTTCCTGAACTATACTAGACCATGAGAAACTTACTTGTTTAAACATTACAACCCTTAAACATTATACCTAAAATACAAAATTGATCACTATTTTTTAGAAAACGAAATTTGATCCATTTTCGCTACTGTATAAAGACTGAAACTAGCCTTGATCCATCCGGATCGCTACCGCCATCTTATCCAACAACCTACCACCAAGCAGCAGTGTTCGTGTTGTGTTCCAGTGTGGGGATAAGACAACCGGTGAAATTACTATGATTGAGTCTATGGGTCACAGATCCCACTTACAAAATGGCCTGTGTAGTCATTTGCCTTCTCCGTACCATAAAAAAAACTATTATTTAATCTACACTTCCACACTAATATTATAAAGAAGAAAGATTTGATTGTTTGTTTGAATTGAATAGGCTCCGAAACTATTGGACTGATTTGAAAAATTCTTTCACCATTAGACTTCTACATTATCGGATTATCTCTGATGAACATAGGCTGTGTTTTATTTTATCTGCGCGGACGGAGTCGCGGGCTTCAGCTATATCTGTTAATTATATAGTTACTAGCGACCCGCCCTCGCTTCGCTTCGGTTTATGTGAGTTTTCTGTAACACCCGTACATAAAACAGAGTTTATTATACATAAAAACCTTCCTCTTGAATCACTCTATCTATCAAAAAAAACCGCATCAAAATCCGTTGCGTAGTTTTAAAGATCTAAGCATACATAGGGACAGACAGCGGGAAGCGACTTTGTTTTATACTATGTAGTGATGATACCCGTTAAGCAGAGCCGGGAATTTCGCAGAAAAACAAAAGACTGTCGCAATCTAGAGTCGCAATCTAATCGAGTATTACATTTACATTATTTTATGATCACTCACGACAGATTAACATGTGTTATTCCATCTAAATTTTAACTCCTACTTTATCATATCAAGTAATAAAATAACCCGTTTGGTAACTAAGAAAAATTTGAATGAAGTGACTACATCATTGAAAATAATACACTTTAGAAACTGTCTACTCCCAGCGAATGTTGAGAAATTAATGATTATATACTCCTATCACCATCGCAAACCAAACAAAATGTCAACCAAACAAACAATTGTGTTACTGTGTTTACTGACGTGGATTTCGAAGAAGAAATTAAAAGAATTCTATTACACCTATCGATCACATCTTAGCCTAATTGTGCAAAATGTGGTAACAGAATTAACGACAAGTTTTTAGAGTTGTTAGTAATTCTGTAGCTCTGCCTACTCCACTCTAGGAATAAAGGCGTGAGCTTATTTATGTATGTATGATATATCGATAAAAAATATTTCCAACACTAGCTAGATTGCGAGTCTTTTGTTTTGCCGCAAAAAAACCGTGATCTGGTAAATAGTAATGCGCATACATAAATGGAATTTCGATAGGTTCACCATTATTTGACTATGTATGGTGCCTATTTCCAAAACCATTTCCAGGTAACAGTAGCTTCACATTGACTTGTAAAATGTGATGACTCCTGTTTAAAGTACTTGAATAGTGGGTAACTAAGCTAATAGATTAAATCGATACCAATTGTTTTAAATCTTAGCAAGATGGGTCGCATTTCAACATTCGATTTTAGATTTTTAACAATAAGTACGGATACAAAAACTCGCCTCTAGCGTTACAGAATGAAAGACATCAACGAATGCACAACTTGTTAAATATTCACAAGAAAAAAAAGGACACGAAACGCGAAATCGATGAAGTTGGTGAATGGTTATGCGAAGAGCTAATAAACAATTGATACCTATCTCATTCATTTATCATTGTGTAGTAAAACCGCTTAATGTTGAGTTAATTGCGGCTCTGGTTGGGTCTTTCTGCCTGCTCTATTCCACTCGGTAAAACCATATTGCTGTCGACATGTTACCGTATTATTTTTATGCCTGCTACCATTACTATCAAATAAATAGCACAACGTTGACAATACGACAGTATCTCAAAAGCAATATGGTTTTACCGAGTGGAATAGAGGCCCAGTTTGTTTCTGAAACCATACAGGGTAATGGCGCCAGTAATGGACATTGGACACTTAACTCTTAGTTCAAAGTTCATACGGTCGTTAGTTGATTGTTGATATAAAATAGAGGGGTTTTTCATTTTCTGTAAAATAAGAAATGAAATCAAGTGTCCATCATTGGTCCTTGTCCATTACTGGTTCCGTCACCCTCGTTATGGGTCATTATTTGGGCGTTTGTTCCGAATCACTTTCGTGGTCACATTATTGTAGAATTGACTGCAGATTTCGATTTCGTTTCCGGTTAGGTATCTAAGTTTACCGGACATCCAACGAATATGCAAAAACGGCATCAAAATATACGCCCAATTCTTCAAAAATATGTCCACAAAAGTCAGGCGGTTTAAACGCTCGAATAATGACCCTTTATACCTTTTTTTCATTGTAGATGAGGCAAACCGCAGCCTGTTTCCTCATTATACACCTATAATTAGAGCAGACCAACAAGCAGCAGTGATCGCATTGCTGTGTTCCGGTGTGGGGATGATAAGATGGGTCGGCAACGCATTTGCGGTCTTAGGATTGTCTAGTAGTATGGGTCACAGATACCACTATCAGGTAGCCTATTTTTTTTTTAGTGTGGCTTGTAAGCTTATATCTGACTGGCGACTATTTTAAAAGCTTTTATTTAACTTGCAATGTTCAAATTTATCTTGCAAGTTAAATTTGACCCACTTCCCGATTTTCGATGAAGCTGAAATTTGCATACGCCTTTAGTTCTGATGACCATTACTATAATATAATACCATAGAGCTGGTCTGATGATGGAGACTCAGGGTGGCCATAGAAACTCCTAAATTACACATGATTAACCCATCGTGTTAGGGCTTGTTAGAATAGTCTTGACAAATAGATGACGACTGTGCAAAAAAAGTACAGTCAGCAATAAAAGCTTGTCCCAATAATGTTTTTTTTGACAGAAACTTATTTAATTCCGTTCCATTGCAAGCTTCTACGAAAATGTAGAGTAAAAGCTCGTAGTAATAACGTAAAGGGAACAAAATGCGAGCGAAAATTCAGACTGTTAATAATTTTCTAGGAATCTCATTTTCCGTTCTTTTATGAAAATACTCCGTGAAGTATTCTGTGTAAACCCGTGTGGTTGCCGGGTTAGAATAGTGCCACTCCATATCTTCCCGTGGATGTCGTAAGAGACGGCTAAGGGAATAAAGGCGTATAGTACTGTTAGGCGATGGGCTTGCAACCTGTCACTAATACACTGGTAAACATCTTAGCCTAAAAGTGCAAAATGTGGTTACAGAATTATTAACAAGTTTTTAGAGTTGTTGGTAATTCTGAAGCTCTGCCTACCCCACTCTGGGAATAAAGGCGTGAGTTTATGTATATGTATGTACTTATGTAAGTATTCTGTCTGTTAAGTCTTTATTAAAATCCCTTAAGTGATGAATGATCATTAGCTTAAATATTTTTAGACAATGAAGGAACTTTATTTGATTGCTTCTTTCTGGTCGGCTTAACCCACGCGAATAATTAATCGATGAACTTTGTGAAAATGTAATATGATGTAGACATTTTCATAATATTCTTGCTCATGGAAATTAAAATATGTTTTTGCGTAGTGTGCTGAGCGCAAGTAAATCTTGGATGATTTTTAATTTAAGTATGTTTATGGTTGCCTAGTACCCATAGTACAAGCCTACAGCTTAATTTATATGAGACTAACGACCCGGCCTCGCTTCGCTTCGGTTTATGTGAGTATGATGTATGTGAGTATGATATATAGCCTTCCTCTATAAATGGGTTCCTGAGATTAGCGCGTTCAAGCAAACAAACAAACAAACTCTTCAGCTTTATAATATTAAGTAGTATTGATTGGCCCTTGAAATTTATTGGCAATCAATATTTATTATTCTTTCATAATTTTTTGAAACTTGGAATATAAATAAATTGAACAAGATCATCATCATAATTTTGTTAACATTAAATCGTACGCAAACAGGAAGTGGTGTGGAGATTTCCCAATTTTCCTGTTTATTATCGAAACAGGAAACCTCTTCATTTTCCTGAAAGCGAAGCGCATATGAATAAAGCTAACGAGTAATTGTATTAACGTTTCGATTTAATTATAGACGTAATTGAGAGCCGGGGTATGCATGAAGTGCGGGGAGGGGGCAACGGTGACTATATGAGCTTTATCGTACCTCATACCTACCCCAGGCACTCAATTAAGACTGCACCGAGCAAACGTGGAGCGTCCAGTGGCACCCTCATTACTATTATTGTGTTTTTTAATTAACTAAAGAATTTCCTTGCAATCAGATGATACGTTTTTGTAGCGCAAGGAAAAACACAATTTATGGGATACGTAACAAACTTTAATAACAATTACCCTTTGAGTAGTCAGTTTAACGGGAAAAGGTGGCCACTTTTTTCCGTTAAGTTGATAACTCGAAGGTGAAATGTTATTAAACTATGTAATATACCCTATAAGTTGTTTTCATTTGTAGTACAAAAACCTACCGACCAATTTCAAGAAAATACTTTGGTTTATTAGAAAACCATAATAGTAATGAGGGCGCGACTGGACGCTCGGCGCAGTCTTAAGACTGTTATTGGCATTTAATCCATTTTGGTACTTATACTTGTCTCCTAAATAGGTAATCGACCAGGGCCTCAATTCAACACGGTAAAAATCATATCGTCTTTGACCTGTTATCGTATTGTCATCGTTTTGATAGCTCGTTTACTTGAAAGTAATAATACCATAACAGAGGGGTTATTATGACATAACTATGCAGTTCATTTTACGGTGAGTGTAAGGGACAGAGCTATGGCTCTGTCCTTTTCTCTCAGCGTAAACAGAATTGCATATCTATGTCATAATAACCCCCCAGGTCAAAGACGGTATTGTTTTTTGCCCTGCGCCTCTATTCTAGGCGGTAAAATCCAAATCTGTAATGGTATTGGTTTTAACTCGGGCCGCAATACTGTCAAGTCAATAAGAGCTATCAAAACGTTGACAATACGATAACAGGGCAAAGACGATATGGTTTATACCGCCTGGAATCTCGTCCCTGGTTTAATTGTAAAAAATGAAATGATTAATCTTTACTAACATTATAAACGCGCAAGTTTTAATGGATAGATGTTTGTTACTCAATCACGCCAGAACGACTAAACGCATCATGATAAACTATAGTACAGAAATACATTATGGACTGCAATAGTACGTAGGCTACTTTTAATTATAAAAAAAGGGCACGGTTCCCGAGGGAAGAGCGATAACTTCAACGCGGACGACGAGTTTGTTCTTCTCTTTCACTCGCTCCCATGCGCTCTAGTGTTAGCCTCTTCGTTCTGATAGCATAATGCAGTCATTGTCCCTATTTAGCCGCATTTTTTCCAAGGCCTGCCAAGAACGTTTCAGGTGAACTATATTACTCAAGGAAAACTCTTGACCTACATTACACCGACAGCATTACGATACACATTTTCCAATCCTATTTCCTACTAATATTATAAATGCGAAAGTTTGTGTGTGTGTTTGCTTCTTCTTCACGCTGCAACGGTTCGACGGATTTGGATGAAATTTGGAATGGAGCTAGCTCATGCCCTGGATTAACATATAGGCTATATACTTTTCATCTCAGAAAATTTAAATTTTCCCGAGGCAATAACTATAGTCGCAGGGCAGAAGCTAGTCTTTTAATATAAACTAAACGATGTTACAACGATATCTCGCTGAATGTTCATACCCAAATTTAAAGATGCCTTAAATTGGTAACAAAAACAAAATTTCCATACAAATTGCGATAACATTTCTCAAACTCTAAATCAGGTCCGATTTTCACGATTTTGCAAGCTTTTATTTAACTTGCAATGTATGTAATGTATGTACGTAGCTACGTTACTATGTTTGCACCTTAATTACCATCCGTATTATTACCAAGACATCTTTAGTCTTGGCTTTTAACAACATACAGCTATATATCGTTTCAATTCGATACACAATACCGCTTTATGTTCATAACATTATTTCAAAACATGGATAGATTTATTTACACGGGGTTACAAAATGTACCAAGTTATTTAACATTAACCTAACTAACAAAATCCATTTATGTTCTATACATTCGAATCGAACGTCAAACAATGTCAAACATTTACTATTTACAAAGCAAAGAAACTTACACTAACAAGCAAAATAATCCCCGTATAGAACATCAGTACAACGTGACCTCGTTAGTTGCTCGCCGGTGTAGCCACTCGCTTTATATACCAGAATTACATAAGCATCGATGCGGAGAATTTAACAATGCACGTAACACGAGTTAGGCCAGGATAAGTCAGTTAGGCTAAGTGGCTTTGGTCCATGATTTTGTTCGCGTATAACTATTTCCTGATGTCCTTAAGGTGGGTTCACATTTGTGACATTTCATCGTAACATGGTACCGAGACCGTGGCAGTAACGCGTGTCACTACCGGTTTTGAGGGCGGTATTTGTCATGTTACGACGTACTCTCGCGATGTGTCCCAACCCAAGCGCATGATTTACACCAGTGATCCCCAAAGTAGTCTATATCGACCGACAGGGGTCGCCGACAGCCTGCATGGGGTCCATGTGACCGGAAAAAATAGATGGAAATGGGGGCCCACGATAATGGATTCCATTTATGCAGATCATGACTTTAATTTTGACCTTCCATTAATGGAATAATCCATATTCATACACAGACAGTTACGGTCACGAGCGTTAATTTGGGCGTTAATTTCAAGAAAAATATGCTTGTAGCCATCAATGTCATTAGAGATGTCAAGTCATTTATAACTTTTCAGAAACTCAACCTTATTGTTGTAGAATGTCAGATTGACTTTGAACCTAAGGTGGGTACCGAATTTAATCTCGTGAATGTACTTACTTACTTACGTAATACTTTCTTGCAAAAAGATAAATAAACTAATATCTACCTATCTATCTATATAAATTATGTTTCTATTTTTCGTGCAAAATTGTCATTGTAGCCTTTGTCAACTTTTAGCCGGCTAGACCTCCAACGTCATTCATTCATGCAATGCGAACAATTCCGAGGACACGTTAGCTTAGTTACGTTTAGTTTTTACGTGATGACATAAATATTAGGTAAGCGGGGGGTCCACCCAAAACCGAAACAAATGCGCAGTTGTCTATGAGACAAAAAAGTTTAGGGACCTCTGATTTACACTGTCCAAATTTAGCGTAACAAAGAATGGCCACGCAGTCCGATCCGATGGGTGCCTGTACTGTACCCACCTTTAAGTATATAATGTATTTCGAAGATAAGTATGAAATCCTGTCGGTATTCAGAACATGGACTGAATAGTCGTTCAGTGAAACCATTCCAACGGTCATTCATGACTGAATCACAATTTCAAGTCGATGTATTTTTAGAGTTGAGGCTTACGTTCTTTTAAACAATGTCTTTATTCTATTAAATTGGAATGATCATAATAAATAGTTAATTTGAGATAATTGTTTACTTTCACGTAAGCATAAATAGGTAGGTATTTGCTGTTTGTTAATTGTTTAGCTACAGCAATCAATAAATACGTAGTGGCGTAGTTAGTCTGTCGCTTTGACCGGTACGATTTTAACGATAATGTTAAAACAATAAAGTATAAGCAATCATTACAACATAATTAATTGTAGTAGGTACCTAAATACATTAATATGCAATATTACAAGTTGTAAACCTCCAGTATAAACTCATCGCGTTGAAACGCAATCATGAAATCATAATCGATTAATACATCAAATTATCCTCAAAAGCGTCGGCGCAAATAAACGATTCGCAAATTGGAACAACCTCGTGCGCGCGCGCTGGGGTACGTCACCTTGACACGAGGCCCCACGGGGCTCTTGCGTCCTTCTCGCGCCTCGCCGTAGCGGGCGAGCGAGAGCGAGACGCGACCAACCCGTAGACGGACGCTTTCAGAGCTACGGCGGCGGCCGCCATTTTGTTATTCCTTTTAGATTTAGAAACCTTTTTTTGAGGTTTTGTTTGAGTATTTATTTTAGGTTCGCTGTGTTCTATTTTTGTTCTGTGTGCTTAGAAATGAAATACTTCGTTAGATACATTTGTTTGCGCTGTGTTGATAACCTTTGGCAATAGATGCGTTGATAGAACACTTGACACTGATACTAGTAATAATACATATTATGTAAAAAGTACGTACGCATATGAGAAGTATGCCGCTGTACACGGTGACTAATTACGTAACGTTAAATAACTTCGCAATACCCAAACGGTGCGCATTTAAGTGTATAAACGTGATATAAAACACGATGCACAATCAACATATGGATGGCGATAAGATAACACACGTCACGCCTTTCAAAGGTCACATATTTACTGACAAAAAACACATGGTCATTTTTGTGAAAAACACGTCATGTAACGTGAATCAATGATTTAAAACACAGGAAGTGAATTGTTACAAAGGAGTAGCCTGAAAAATCGGAATGAGTTTTGATCGTTTGCGACTGGCAGCGCCATCTGTGTGTTAAGTAGGCGAACGTGGGCAAGGTTGTAAGACTTGTAAGCCCGCGGGCTGAGTGTATTTATAGACGTAATAATTGTTGGCCAGGTCTTTTTATGTGTCGCAGATTAGGGTCCCGGGTGGAAATAGACTTACTGTGACGTCTTTGACTAATGCGTTTTAGTTGATGGCGAACGTTTAGTTAATCAATTATTTATGAACGTCGCGTGGGTCAAAACTAGTCGTAAGTGTCATAACAGGACGTCATTAGTTCCTTAGGTATGTTGCTTAGGAATTTAATCACTTTACTGTACGTACTTTACTATTATCCATAAACAAATTACCATTAGTTATTTTGCATCCATAAAAAAAACAATGAGAAACATTTCTTATTAACGTAATAACTTTCGTAAACAACTGGATCATACACACTCGTAAAAACAAAAAATTGTCTCGAAAAAAGATCTCATAAAGTAGACTTGACTTGCCGTTTATGAGGGGGTTTATGGGTTCAACTAGCAAATTAGGCCTCAAAAACGTTAACTTCGGGTATGTCCACAGGAAAGACGGTAGCCTAAATCTGTGTATGACCTAACTACATTTACTGTAATATTTTCCTTAGTTGTCCTCGTTCCCAAGGATCTATAAGATAACGAAATTGATTTCCGAAAAGGAGCAATCAACCTTTTTGTTAGAGATACTACGTAGGCAATAACTTTATACGTAGATGATCTGTCAGTTCGTTCAAGTTCATTGGTAACCCATTTACCTAGTTACATCTTTGTCAAAAAAGATTAACCTAAATTATTCTGATAAACAAATAACTAGAGTTAAGTTTTTTCTTAACACTGTCACTGTATTGTCAATATTCCTCAAGACCTGACGAAGGGATATTAACTAATTTTAACGCTAGGAATGTTCAACCAAAACGTTAAAGAACAGAAAGATATTGTTTATTTGTGACAAACACAGGCACTTAATTAACAAGGAATATAATGATGGACACAAATGGACGGTTTGTCACGAAATGGTCACAACTCAGCGTGATGACTGCTAGGGTTAGGACTTTCGGTGGCATATCGTGGTTCCAGAATACATGGAGTCGCTATTTCCTAATTATTATAAACATACCACTTTGATTTTGGCCTTCAGTATTGTCATGTGCAATGCGAATGTCTATGGGTCACAGTTTCCACTTACCATCATGTGGCCTGTGTGCTCGTTTGTCTTCTCTATGCCATAAAAAAAAAGGTTCTTCGTGAAGGGTTGGTGCCAACTTAATTCCAAGCCTTAATTCCAAGCCTAATATGAATATAACGGTGTTAAGACCTTGTGCAGGGTCCGTGTGTCTGAATCGCTATCTTATCCTTTAGCTACCGCCAAGCAGCAGTGTGTGCAGTCTTGGGATTGCAGTCTTGAGATTTTAGTTTTGTGAATGCCTATGGGTACATCCCACTTACCATCAGTTGGCATGTGTGCTCGTTAGCCATCTCATGTCATAAAAAAGACTCACGTATGCACTTTACAAATCATTCATTATATTATACCTACCTTGGAAGCACTTTGTTAATATGAGATAGTGTCTAAGAAACATGCAAAGGGAAAATGAAATTGTATGTAATATTTAATAAAGTAATGCTCGAGGTGAGTGATTAAAATTTCTACATACTTTGCGGTATTTCGTTGTAAACTGAAACCACAATATGCTTCATTGCACAAATGACCTCTATTTAAGAAAATTGCGACTCGTAGAACTATTACTGCATGCTTGGTCATCATTTTGACGAGGCGTTAGCCTAGTTGGTGTGACCCTGCCTACGAAGCTAGAGGTCTTGGGTTTGATTCCCGATATGGACAAATATTTGTGAGATGAGCACGATCTTTTTCTGAGTCTTGGATCTTTTGTACGTATATAAGTATTTATTTTTAGGTCCGTTTGTGTGAGATTATTCCCTAATATTTATTATTTAATTCGAAAAACCTTCACTGGACATATGCCACCTCCAAGGTTTGCCTCAAAGATCAATCGTGCGCCGCTTACATTATAATCGTCAATATAAAAATCGTTTGGAAAGAAAAACTGCCAGGCCGATCGGAAACAAAAGGTTAATGGAAAACATTAATGGTACTCGCGTTGCTTGTAGTTAATGACATAAAAAGTTTTTCAAAGGAGCCCTTAAGTCATTATCCATTTTTACCGTATTTTAAATCGTTAGACCTAAGACAGACACCTGAGGTACTCCTACTGCAATAGTCTTAGTTTTAGAATATTTTTCTCTATATTGTGCACGAAACCACCTATCACCTAGGTATGAGCTCAAGAGGATGTAGTATGGGTGTGGCCGCACCTTGTCAAACGCTTGTTGGATGTCTAGTCTAGTCTTTTTTGTTCTCAAGGGTTTGTCTAATTTTTACCAACAATCTGTGAACTTGCTCTGTCGTGGCGTGGCTGTTCCTGAAGCCAAATTGATGATTAGAGATAAGGCTGATTTCTTCTATTACAGGTTTTAGTCTAAGGAGGAACAACTTTTCAAACAGTTTAGACACTACAGGCAAAAGACTGATTGGTCGGTAAGGGGTTAATTCATATGATGTAGGCTATTTGTTAAAAACGGTTTGACACCGTTTGTAAGGGCGTGTCGAAATATAAATAGTGTTATTATATAACGATATAACAATCAGGCCAAATTTACCATTCCCTGTTCGGTGACTCCCGAGCCAAGCCTCTAGGCTAGCCTACCTAGTTCAAACCACAATCGTAAAAGTGGGTTCATTTCATTTACTTCTTAAGAAATGCTAATAAATAATGCGGTGAATGATTCCCTCAGTGATAAGAATCTGTTATAAATAAACGTAATGCTTTGTAAAAAAAAGATAATTCTATAATACTCTAATTTCTCTCTAAATTTACATTATTTCTTTGAAATAATAATTGAGCCGCATTATTATTTTTATTACTAAATATTTACGTGCCGTCTAATGGTAGAACATGTTGGAACTCCTTATATCTCGTACCATCATGTTATATACCAATGTTCTTGTGAATAAATCATTTACTTACTTACTTGTTTATCTCATTAAAACCAACAACCGCTCCATTTAACATCTTAAAAGGTAAAATAACATTTCGTACAGAAATCGTGGACATAAATGTGGAAGTCAAGAAATCAGAAGAACGGTTATACATTTTCCCCGCTTTCTCTATTATGAAAGGCTACAATTTACTCGGAACGGCTTCAATGGAGCCGATCGCGTTTCACTTCACATAGCTAGGAAGACTAAATAAATAAATTTGTCATACAAGTGTAAAATTTATTGGCAAACAAGCGTACAGCGCCTCTATCCTAGGCAGTAAAAACAATATTGTATTTGACCTGTTATGGAATCGTTTTTCACTCGGCCGCCATTACTGTCAAATAAATAAGAGCTATCAAAACGTTGACAATACGAAAACAGATCAAACACGATATGGTTTTTACCGTGTTATTCATTGCCAACCCTGAGCCAGGGACCGGAAAACCCCTTCATTTAATTAACCCTATCGATAGGCTAACCCTATCGTTAGGTTACGCAATCGATGTGGTTACCCTATGATTGAGTAGGTACTTTAACGTTAGGGCGAACTCCTTTGAATTAGTTAACCGCATCCATAGAGCTTACCAAGTTCATTAGGGTTTCGGTAGTTTAATATTAAAGCACTTAGCATTGACTGGGTACTACCCCATTACCCCATTGATCGCCTGTCTCTTTTTTGCGCATTCTAGCGAATTCTGGCGGTCTCACTTAAGCGGCTACTGCCTGCCGCTATCTTTGCAGCAATTAGGCTGCAGGGCTTCTGTCGGTAAGATCGAATGTATAAGGCTGCCTATTTGAGAATGCTCGCGCTAAAATGTGTTTTGTACGCGGTGACGGGACTAATTAAACTCGCCGCGTTCACTCGTTCGACCGACGATTTACACCTCTGTGCCAAAATCTTATCTGGCAGATAGTGAAATCTAGAAATTACAAACTCAGCCGTAAATCTATTTAATACCACCACACTTATGTTAAAACAAAGTCTCTGCTATAAGACCCTCGTTTTTTTGTAAAATATCAAAGATTACGTATTACAAATAATATTATACACTCCGTCCCACTTTGGAGAATCGAACTTCAATTAGTTAAAAGTGATGCTATCTTACAAACGCAATTATACGTATAATTTATTTTTTATAAACCATAAATTTCCATATATAATTTATTAGAAATGAGAAAGTTCACGCAGTTCATATCTCTGACAGAAGAAATCGCCATTATATAAAAGTTTTAATCTATTTAATAATTATTTATTTCAGTCCCAGAGAAATCTGTTCAAGTAAGAGTTTAAAAAAGATAGATACAAACAAGGAAAGACATAACTTGAAATATCAAGACAAAAAAAAAACAAGATTATACGTATCTACTCAATCAAGAAAATGTTCTTGAAACCTTGTCTTTGCTGAAATTTTACTCAACTCCCAATAACTTTCAAACAAACCACTCTAAAAATACATTACGAAGATTCAGATATTCCAAAAAGGTGCTGAAAGAACTTCCGTTCAAAACGGTTTCTTGGAATACACTGTATACGTGCTGTTTTCCCAAATAATTCCAGCGCGTCATAAACAGCTATAAGCATAGTAATAAATTGCGCTTTACTGCCAAATTGCATTGCAAGTACATTACATTAATATATATTGTAGCTATACGTACACGACGCGTACGTTGACGACGCGCTGGCCTAGTGGGTAGTGACCCTGCCTACGAAGCTAGTGGTCCTGGGTTCAAATCCCGGTATGGCCAGATATGTGTGTGATGAGCGCAAATATTTGCTCCTGAGTCATGGATGTTTTCTGTGTATTTAAGTATATATTTCTCTATATAAGTATTTATATCGTTGTCTAGTACCCATAGTACAAGCCTAGAGCTTAGTTTGGGACTAGGTCAATTGGTGTGAGATTGTCCCCATATATATACGTACAGGGTGTCTTAGAGCTTGACGTAAATATATGACAGTCATTAAGACAAAAACATTTTGAGAAACAAAAGGGCTTCTTTTCTATGTATTTCAAGTATGTATTTCTCTATGGGTGTCCCAGAACTTCATGAAAATATAATGAAGACATTATGACCAATAAAATTGAAAATGGGCTCATTGTCTATGTATTTAAGTATGTTTTTTTTTTTTGCTAGAAAATCCGCCATTCATGGTGGTTCTTTAATAATTGCTAAAAGTACCGTTAAGTCCAAAGAAAGGAAAGATATTGTTAGGCTATCCATAGAGAGGCTTATAGAAATCTCTTGCATAGAACTAGAAAATTACATAATTATTTGTGTTTATAGACCACCATCAGCTGATTTCAGCACATTTGAATCTACTATGGAAAATGTGTTAAAATTAGCATGTAAAACTCAAAAGCATGTTGTTGTCTGTGGAGACTTTAATGTTAACTTACTAGAAACGTCAAATAATACTATTAAGATCTTAAGTTTATTTAAATCTTTTAATTTAGGTAATTTGTTCTTTGAACCTACACGGATAGGTGTTTCAAGTGCTACCTGCTTAGACAATATTTTTTGTAATTGTGAATGTTTGGATAAGGAAATATTTAACTGCTTTAATTCAGATCATAGTGGTCAAAAGGCTTCCTTTCTAAATGATTTTAATCAGGAACCACAGACAATAACATACAGACACATAACTTGCAATCGTTTAGAACTATTTAAAAATAAAGTTCAGAGTAATCTCTGTGGGTTATCCTTTTCACATAATGATTCTAATAGTATTTATTAAGATTTGTTTGGTGTAATTCTTCATCAATTTAATAATCATTTTAAGATGAAAACTATTTCTAGGTCAAAAACTAAGTTTAGTGAATGGGCTACTGTAGGCATTCATAAAAGTAGAAACAGGCTTTATGAACTTTACAGAGAGAGGGAGGTGAACAAGAACGCCGACTTCTTAGTTTACGTTAAGAATTATTCAAAAACCTTCAAGCAAGTTTGCTTGACTGCTAAGTCAAACTTTCTAAGTCTTAAACTCAAAGCTTCTGACAATAAGGTAAAAACTGTGTGGAAGATAATAAATAGAGAAACAGGTAAATCAAAAACTCGTGATAATAAAATCGCTCTAAACAATGGTGACAAACAAATCACCTCAAACAAAGACGTGGCCTTAGCGTTCGAAGATTATTTCTCCACCATAGCCATTAATACCACGAAATGTCTTCAATCATCTGCGATTGAAGCTCAAAAATCACTTTGTGCTAATGTTACTAAATGTAATGTTAGCTTTGATTTTAGCTATGTAGATTCAGCTACTATTGTTAAGGTATTTAAATCGCTCAGTTTAAAAAAAACTGAGGATTTATGGGGAACTTCAGTTAAAGTCATCCATCATGTCATAGATATAATTGCTCCTCACTTAGCTTTAATCTACAATAATTGCATTTCAGAGGGGGTCTTTCCAAATCTTATGAAATATAGTAGTCATACCACTTTTTAAATCAGGTGAGATGAGTGATTTAACGAATTTCCGTCCCATTTCTATTCTACCTGTTTTAAGTAAAGTTTTTGAGAAGTTAATGTTAAATGATATGTTAGGTCACTTCAATAGAAATAAACTGCTTAACAGTAATCAGTTCGGGTTCACCAGAGGACGATCCACAACTGATGCAGCATCTGTACTCATTAAATATATATACAATATTTGGGAGAAATCTTGTGGTGCAATAGGAATTTTTTGTGACCTTTCCAAAGCTTTCGATTGCGTAGATCATGCGACTCTCATATTAAAATTAGAACATTATGGTCTGACTAAAAATTCTCTAAATCTCATGTCCTCATATCTTAGTGATAGGACACAAACGGTTGTTGTAAACAGAACACAGTCCATTGGAGCAGCTGTTAAATTAGGTGTGCCTCAGGGCTCCATATTAGGTCCTTTCTTATTTTTGGTTTACATTAATGACTTACCACCCATGATAGAGAATATTTGTGATATTGTGCTATTTGCTGATGATACATCATTGATTTTCAAGGTAGACCGAAAATCCGTCAATTACACTAGGATAAATGCCACGCTAGGTAAAGTACATAATTGGTTTACTAGTAACAATTTGCTACTCAATGCTAGGAAAACTAAATGTGTTAGGTTCGCTTTGCCTAATGTTAGACCGGTAGAATCTAGTATATTTCTAAATGGCGAGTGTTTGGAAATGGTAGATAAGGCGCTTTTCTTAGGGATAACTATAGACAAAAACTTGCAATGGAGTCCCCACATAGCAGTACTAGCAGGTAAATTAAGTTCTGCAGCTTATGCTGTTAGGAAAATCAGGCAACTTACGAATGTTGAGACAGCTCGCTTAGTTTATTATAGTTATTTTCATAGTGTTATGTCATACGGTATTCTGGTTTGGGGAAAAGCTGCTGACATACAGACTATATTCGTGTTACAAAAAAGAGCCATCCGTTCTATATATAACCTAAACTCCCGTGATTCTTTAAGATTACTATTTAAAGAAATTAGTATTTTGACAGTAGCTTCACAATTTATTTATGAGAATATTATTTATGTCATTAAAAATCAGGACTCTTTTATTAAGAATTGTGATATACATAATTTTAATACAAGAAATAAAAATAAAATAGCTACTAAAAAATTTCGTGTTCGTAAGGTTTTTAAATCATTTGTAGGTCAATGCATCCATTTCTATAATAAATTACCTGACGAAGTTTTAAAGTTACCATTTCCAGTACTTAAAACTTACTTGAAAAAGTCGCTGATGTCTAAAGCTTACTATAGGGTCGAGGACTATCTATCAGATAAAAGTGCTTGGCCTAAACTAAACACCCAAATAACTTAATAATAACTTCATCGTAAGAAATATGTAAACATTGTATATTGTCTAGGGGACACGGTTTCTGTAGGAGAATGTATCGAAACTTTTTATGTAGTTGTATTACACCATCATAATTAAGTATAATTTTTCATAATTATTTTCTATTACTTACTACCAATTAGTTCTGGAGAAAACTCAGAGTTTTGGCACATTTTCCTGCTCAACTACGCGTGAATACATTTATTTCTTATCTTATGTTAGATTCATTGTTTTATACAGGGTTATTGGTAATTCGACGTATTCCCGTTAGGAGGTGATAGGGGTGACTATTTGCGGTAATTTTAACCCCCATATGCATTATGCAAAAGTGAACCATTTTTGAGTTATCATGTTTTTTAGCTTTTTTCAAAATAAGTCAAAAATGCAGCATCAAAAATTAATTAAAAAAAAAGTATCAATTTAAATCTATTTTTTCTTTCTTATTTATAAAAACGATAAAACTCTGGTTATTTATCAATATTAAAACAACAATTATCGGTCCAAATTTAAAAATGCGAGACTAAAAACGATATTATTTCTAGATTTTTTAGATATTTTTTTCCACTAAAATGCCTTAAAAACAAAAAAATTGTTATGAAACTTGGCTTGCAGATTAATTTAAAAACATAACCGTTTTCTTAGCTCTCCAAAAATGCATAACAACTAGGAACTTATTTCAAAGAATCTGAAAAAAAAATGATCACAAAAGAAGCAGGCGGAAATTTGGATTCGAACTAAACACAAGGTAGTTCTTTAAATAATCCCATAAAATTAATTAAAAACAATACCCAATGTCAATAAAACAAAAAAACTATTTTAAAATAAAATTAAAACCAGTAACAGTTTAATAGTAATAACAATTAACAATTAATAATAGTACCTAACAATTAACACATTTTTTAATTTAAAGTTCTTGCTCGAAGTGACTTCCCCTATTGCGTAGCAAAGTCGCATTCTTTTTCTTAGTTGTGACTTAACTACCGAAGTAGTCAAATTATTACGCATTGCATTTGCTGCATTTATAATTCTCGTCTTGAGTTCTTCCGCGGATGACACAGGCGAGAGGTCGTAAACTATGGATTTCATGTGACCCCAGACATAGAAATCAACCGGCGTTAAATCCGGACTTCTCGCGGGCCACGGAATGGGTCCTCCTCGCCCTATCCAACGATTAGGAAAATGGCTATCGAGCCATCGCCTAACATTGACACCAAAATGTGCAGGACATCCGTCTTGCTGGTATATCATGTTTTGCCTTGTAGCCAAAGGCTTTTGCAACGGTAACAGTGAAGCTGCTCGTCATGATTATTCGCGTCGGTTTCCCAATCGCCGGTTACCCCATGTATCCGTTTTTAATGGAGTGTATAGGCGAATCCGAGAAACTGGTTGTGTTCAGAGAAGACAAATTAATGCCGGAAGACCCCCAGTCCATGTTGTTAATTGCGAAGAGGATATTCTGCAAGAATTTATCGATGAACCAACAATTTCGACAAACACCGTCGCCACACGACTCTCTGTAACACAATGGAAAGCGTGGTCTACAGTGCATAATGCAGGATTGGATAGGGCGAGGAGGCCCCATTCCGTGGCCCGCGAGAAGTCCGGATTTAACGCCGATGGATTTCTATGTCTGGGGTCACATGAAATCCATAGTTTACGACCTCTCGCCTGTGTCATCCGCGGAAGAACTCAAGACGAGAATTATAAATGCAGCAAATGCAATGCGTAATAATTTGACTACTTCGGTAGTTAAGTCACAACTAAGAAAAAGGAATGCGACTTTGCGTACGCAATAGGGGAAGTCACTTCGAGCAAGAACTTTAAATTAAAAAATGTGTTAATTGTTACTATTATTAATTGTTAATTGTTATTACTATTAAACTGTTACTGGTTTTAAATTTTATTTTAAAATAGTTTTTTTGTTTTATTGACATTGGGTATTGTTTTTAATTAATTTTATGGGATTTTTTAAAGAACTACCTTGTGTTTAGTTCGAACCCAAATTTCCGCCTGCTTCTTTTGTGATTTTTTTTTTTTCAGTTTCTTTGAAATAAGTTCCTAGTTGTTATGCATTTTTGGAGAGCTAAGAAAACGGTTATGTTTTTAAATCAATCTGCAAGCCAAGTTTCATAACAATTTTTTTGTTTTTAAGGCATTTTAGTGGAAAAAGATATCTAAAAAATCTAGAAATAATATCGTTTTTAGTCTCGCATTTTTAAATTTGGACCGATAATTGTTGTTTTAATATTGATAAATAACCAGAGTTTTATCGTTTTTATAAATAAGAAAGAAAAAATAGATTTAAATTGATACTTTTTTTTTAATTAATTTTTGATGCTGCATTTTTGACTTATTTTGAAAAAAGCTAAAAAACATGATAACTCAAAAATGGTTCACTTTTGCATAATGCATATGGGGGTTAAAATTACCGCAAATAGTCACCCCTATCACGTCCTAACGGGAATACGTCGAATTACCAATAACCCTGTATAATGCTAGGTTAAGTTTTAAAATTGTACCTATATTTAAAAAACGACTAACTGTTGAGTTTCTTGCGGCGCTTCTTCTCAGCAATGGTCTCTTGCGAAGCGCTGGTAGATTTTTGACGTGTAAAAGTGCCCGTGCGGCCTACTTACTGAATAAACATCTTTTATCTTTTATCTTTTATTTCTGTCTGTACGAAAGTATGTGTTGTTATTGTACCCATAGTACAGTCAGCTCAGCATCAAAAGTAGCTAAGCTTATTATCAGGCTCAAAATGATCTAGACACGACGTATTCTCTCGACAATAGAGTCGAGTGCAGATCATTTTGACTTTTTCGGTTACGTAGTTTCTTCTGCTGCTGACTGGACAAGCCTAGAGCTTAGTTTCGGACTAGGTCAATTGTGCGAACTTCCCATGTAATTTTATTTAAAAACCTTTGAATAACAAAGAAAGCTTGATCTGAAATTGGAACGTTGATGTACTCAGCCGTTGACCCCGGGGGCACTGAACCTATTCGGAGCATGACGCCACATTTAGGGTATCATGACTCCATGCCAACAATTAAATTAATTTGACTAATGGGACATTTAGATTTTAATTAGCTTGGTTTACTTAGTACTGGGTAAAGGCTGATGTTTCTTCATTCTTTTCCTTCAAGCGACTTTTAAAAGCGCATTTACTATCCATACAACTTGTAAACTTGTAATGTAAACGGTTACGTGTAGAAACACAAAATTAAATTTAAATACAGGCATGAAAATATTGGCAGGTTAAGTTAAGTTCATTATTATTGTCTTATACTTCTAAAAACGGAATTCATTCGATACTTATAAGCACTTATTGTATAGGTACTGAGTTCATCTATATGTAAATACTCTCCCTATTGTAACCTGAGGGGAGAAGCGAATGCAATGTATGCTGTCTAGCAAAACCAGTCCGTGGGTCCACGGAAGACCAGCGTCGCACTTCCACTAGGTCGTACGACATATAGCTGAGTGGATACCATTTTCGCAGCACTACTTTTCACACACTGTAATAATTTATAATTAAGCGAAATAAATGTTTTTCTATTCTATTCTATTTTATTCGTTTACCGTTTTTTTTATCGAGACTACGAGTTAAAAGTTATATGAACTAGGTCCACGAGGCTAAAACTAGACCAGATTATTTTGAGGGCGAATTGCAAAAAATATTGTACATAGTTAAGGACTTAATTAGATAGATAGATAAAACGTTTATTTGCGTACTACAAAACACACATACAGTTGACAAAAATATAAAAAATAAAAATAAGCAGAGTGACACTAACATTACACACAAATTGAGACAACGTTAACTTTCTTCCATTGTTTTTCCATTGTGTAACGAAAGTTATCCATATTAATTAAGTTATATGACTAATCGTCGTTACACAAAGGAAAAAGTTAAGGATTGTTAAGAATTTTTTAGTTGAGCCCTTCACTATGTACAATATTTTTTGCAATTAACCCTTGAAGAGTGATAAAAGTGGAAAAAATACGCTTAGCAAAACTGTTATAAACTAGATAGATAAAAACCCCGATGTGATGGAGACCCGTTCTTTCAAGGCTGACATCTCTCAATCAGTCCACCCGATTTTCATGATATCCAGCTATGACCCACCGCTAGAAAGCCTGCTTTCCAACAAAAAAAACTAAATCAAAATCGGTCCATCCGTTCAGGAACCACAATGCCGCAGACAGCTATACACAGATACACACGTCAAACTAATAACACCCCTCTCTTTTTGCGTCGAGGGTTAATTAAAAGGCACAAGGCTACGCGTACTGTGCAAGTAAATACTTCCGTCCATGAAACAGGGAACTGTTTTTAAAGCTATACTATTTTTATTTTAAACTCGCAGTAGTTATACTGTGCTTGAAGCAAGCTCTGTCCTTATCTGTTATTATAACATAATATCGAATCGGACGACAGAGAACATATTTTAATGATTTAAATAAAATAGGTATATAGTAGCCAATACAAATACGGACGCGGGGCGTTGATTCCAATTTCCTCGATGACGTATCACGTAACTATAACGTTACCCACTCGATAGAAGGAAAAGGTTAACGAGCTACAGATCGATAGGTAAACAAAGACAGTGGAAATATGCATTTTGCATACGATGTCGACGAGGCGAACAACAAAAACAGGGGCATTGTTTTCAGGATCATCGTGCGAGTTTTATTTTGGTACAGACAGACGCTTTTGAGATTTTTCCGACAAATCACGCGGTTGCTTTTAGTCTGGGAACTTTTGAAACTGTATTTAAAAGCTCAGTGGTGTTTTATTGGTGATTATTACAAAAATACTACCGTTTTACGATCGACTGTTATTATAATGAATGTGAAGACAATAAGTTTTCGAAAATAACTACTTACTTACTTACTGAAATCTGTGGTTCAAGTGAAAAGGGAGTCTTCTGAAGATCAAATGAAAAAGAGTTTAAGTCTAGTACACTCCGTTCATGTATTTACCCTTTTTATTACGAGTAAGTCAAATTATACCCTTTTCGCTAGGGAAATCGATCAATCTAGGTGCAATCTTGAGATTAAAAATATCAATGGGCTTAGTCCGCCTTCCATCAGATAGCCTGTGTTTTCGTTAACCTTCTAGATGTCACACTAAAGGATGAAACAGTGCAATCTCGTCTATACCACACTTCAAATCATTTACCATCTATAAATACTGGTTATTGCATATACCTAAATGATGAACAAGTTAGCTAGTAATCCCAAGAAGATTGTTGGATATACACCTCCCAAAGTGTCCCGATAACAGTCAGTTCTAATTAGCTCCTTGACCTATAATATATTAATAGTACGGTCGGCCAAGAAAGTGGTCTACCAGTTTTGACAAAAGTTTCTGTGAGATCTAATTATCGCTAAGGTTGACACTTGTCACTGTCATAATATTATTGCAAGTGAAAATCGAACTTGTATCATGACGTGCAAATGAACTTCAACCAGCGGGTGGTAGGACCTTGTGCAGGGTCCGTCCGGATCGCTACCACCATCTTATCCATTAACCTACCGCCAAACAGCAGTGTTCGCATTGTTGTGTTCCGGTTTGGGGGTAAGACAGCCGGTGAAATTACTAGCATAGAGGCATTCCATCTCAGCCTCAGGGTTGGCAACGCATTTGCACTCTTAGGATTGCATTGCAGTCTTGTGATTGCGAATGTCTATGGGTCACAGTTTCCACTTACCATCAGGTGGCCTGTGTGCTCGTTTGTCTACTTGATGCCATAAAAAAAAAAAAACCGTAGGGTGGTAGACCACATTTTTGGCCGACTGTACATTATGATGCAAGTGTGAAAGTATGTCATTTCACACGAGTCCCGAGGTGTATTGACCCGTAATGCAAGCGAGGGTCAAGACTCGGGACGAGTAAATAATTACAGTTCCACACGTGTATCAAAACGACGTGTTTTCATTCATTTGCGAAAAAAATGCAATGAAACAAAAATAAACCATTAAAAGAGACTGTTTCACTTAAGGTCAGGTGGGGTAAGGGGAACATACTTTATTCATCTTATCTTATTTTGAGTTCTATACTACAAAGTATAAGGTTCTTAATTGTTTCGCTTAAGACAAAACATACTTATTTTCGTTAGCTATCCAGGACAAAATACTTTTTATGCTAGTTCTAATGCATATCGCCAGAAAATGATTATTCGTTAGACTAGTTCTATCGTTTCCCTTTCCCTATTTCTGGGGTAAGGGAAACAGTCTCAATAAATCTAAAAGTAATAATACTAGTTTGGATTATAACTACGCAAAACATTTTAAAAACACCTTTATTGAAATGCGTACTTGATGCGTAACGAAATACTGTTGCAAATAGAAGATATTTATCACAATCGGTATTTGGGGTAAGGGAAACATACGAGTTTCGAACAGAGGTAGTCAACTAAAAACAAAGGAAGTAAAAAGGAAGTGCAATGTTTTTATTGTAATGTTTATTAATCGTTAAAATAAAGTAGCCTCACGCTTATCAATAATTACTAAGAATAATATTAATAGGAATTACTTTTATTTGGCATTACAAAGTTTTACATACTCAATTAAGACAACTTAGACTTAAAAAAAACAAAAAAATATATACGGTCGAATTAAGAAACCTCCTCCTTTTGGTATGACGCATTATTGGTTGTTCTCACATAGTTTCTCGGCATTTTTCTGTAAAAAATATTGTAGTCTGTAAATATTTTTTTCTAAACGGATAAAAACAAGATGTTCATATCGCCAACCGTCATTTGACATCATACAAAATAACATAATAAAAGTATGTAATAACATATAATAATAGTCAATAGATAACCAATCATTATAATAGAATAGTTCAATACCTAACATTTTTTTTCCCATAACTTGGTAGGTACCTTACCAAATTAATAACCTATTTTGCCATTTAGGTTAGGGTATAATTTGTATGGAGAGGACAGCTGTTACGGTGCCCAAGCAATGTGTAAAATATCATAACATTTATGGTTAGTTACCGATTCAAGAGACTGTAGCACTGTAATTCTACTTTTTATAAAATTTGCCTTGCCTTCAAAATGTTTGTTACTTCTGACATCGGGAAAGAGAAACATATGTCCCCCTTAACCCGGCCATGATAGTTTCCCTTACCCCACTTATGCATTTGTAGGTTATGTTACAAATCACATCAAAATTTAACATTTACAGCCTATTCAGCAAAAATTTATATGCATACAAACAAAATATATCTATAAAACAATACTTGTTTACTGACATTTGCAGACTTGTTACCAGACTTTTTAACACATAAATCGGTATCCAAATCGAACACGTCGAACTCGTGGTTTCGTTGTTTGCCAACTAAAGTATTGTTTTTGTCACACTCACACGTTCAATCATCATAACTCAATCTGTGTTTTTTTTTTGGAACTAATTCTCAGTTACTGCTTTATCGATCGAGTAATCACAACGCTGCGGTGTACAGTTATTGATATATCAACTAGTGTTTCCCTTTCCCAGTAGTTCCCCTTACCCCACCTGACCTTAATTATTTTTTTTGTTTGCCTGTGCTTCCACTGCCGGGCTAAGGTCTCCCCTCTGTCTCTCCACTCATACCAATGGAGAGCAAGCTTCCGCCAATTAGACATAATTCTTATCACTTAATTCGTAATATGATACAAATTCAAAGTACAATTTAAACAATAAAGGGTAAAAAAAATGGAAAACTAGAAATGACTAGTGTGCACAGCTACGAAAAGTACAAATTCTGTATTAAAATTCAGGACACTTCAAGTATATAAATATCGTTGTACTAAATATTATAAATGTGAACGTTTAATAAATAACCATAAATAAGTCCTACAAGGACGAATTGACGGACAAATGCTTGTTTATAAAATTATGTTAAATAAATGCCCTGTACGCTAAACAATGCACAAAACCATGCCAACTATCATCATAACATAACTAAATACAGCGAGTATTGCTGCGCGTGAGCACGCCGCCGCGCACAATGCGCCTGCGCTGCGCCGGACGTGACGTCACCGCAATGGCCGCCAGTCAACGACACCACTGTCCTAACGCCGCTTATCGCGTTCGCGATTTATATGACACGGTTATATTTAATCTTAAATGTTTAATGATATTTCCGTAACACTAAAATATTTGTGAAAATTAGATATCTATATGCAAACGTTATTTTTTGCGAAAGTTCTACTTTCTTTTAGACTATTTTGCATATCTTAATCATTATTATGTAGTTCTAACTTTTAAGTGAATGACAGTTATCGTAACGTTAGTAATATACGATACAGAATAGAAGCAACATGGGTTAAAATTACTGGAATACAATAAAATTATAGGGGTTACTACGGATACAACTAATGTCGAAATAGAGCATAGCGTAATTATTATTTCGACAGTAATTCAGTTGACACAAACTAACTAGATAATTTACTCCCCCGAATTCAAGAAATTATCAAAACATCATTTTCGAGTTCTTAAAGATTCTGAAATTAACAAATACTAACTAATAACATCGCATTTTACAATAGAGGAGAGGAGAATAACAAGAAAACGTCAGACAAGTCATCAAATTCGAGTTCACAAAGATCTTTAAATTACAAAAAAAAAACAGAGTTTTGTGCCATAACGTCATTGTCAAATACAAATCTCCATACTACCATTCTGAGACTACATAAAAACTAGTTTACCTTGCCTTTTACTTAAAATACTAACGTTCAACAATAAACCTAAAAGTCAGTACCGACACCAAATACTGAACATAACATGACGTTAAAAGTTAGGCCCCTTTTATGGACGAGGGGTGATTTTAAAAAAAAGCTACCCCAGCGAGGGTACGCGTTACCCTCGCAGACAGACCAACGTAACTATTTATAACGTAGTCTTTCAAAAGAAGGGACGTATCTGTGTATTAATTTCCATGGTACCAGTGATCTTATTTATAACATGGTGAGAGTTGATATTGCTTTAGGAATTGAAGGATAGGTAAGCTGTTTTGATTTAGAAAGGAAGCGTAGACATATCAAAGCGAGGCTGGATGTCCGGGCAGGCAGCAAAGTTCCAATGTTATTTGTCGTACTTATTGGTGAATGATGATGCATGTTGTTGAGGGTTTGTGTTTTAACTTTGCATATAAATTGTACTATGATTTTACTAAAATGATGCCTGTAACAGCTCGTTTTAACACTTACTGGGTGAATTGCAAAAATATTGTACATAGTTAAGGGCACAATTAAAAAATCCTTAACAATCGTTAACTTTTTCCTTTGTGTAACGAAGATTAGTCATTGGAACACTTTCGTTACACAAAGGAAAAACAATGGAAGATGATAAGATAGCCGGTGAAATGACTAGCATAGACGCATTCCATCTTAGTCCTCAGGGTTGGCAACGCATTTGCAGTCTTAGGATTGTATTGCAGTCTTGTGAATGCGAATGTCTATGGGTCACAGTTTCCACTTACCATCAGGTGGCCTGTGTGCTCGTTTCTCATCTCTAAGCCATAAAAAAACGTCCTTAACTATGTACAATATTTTTGCAATTCACCCTATTACACTTAACATAAATACTACATCGGTAAACCTAGCGACGCCGTTCAGGGATATAAATAATTAATCGCTATTCTTAAACACATCGCTTGTGAGTATAGTATAGGTAAGTGATTGAAATTACGAAATACGGCTGTCACAGGCGTCATCTTAGAATAATCAGAGTATAGTTTCGTTTACACAATAGATGACCGACTTAAGTAACAAATATAAGTATTTATATCGTTGTCTAGTACCCATAGTACAAGCCTAGAGCTTAGTTTGGGACTAGGTCAATTGGTGTGAGATTGTCCCCTTATATTTATATTTATTTTATTTATTTATTCAAACCTGATATCTCTTAAGCGGCCCCATCGACTTTCATGTAGGTAACCTAGTTAAGAACCATCCAGATTAAACTAGTTTTTTTTTAAATACGTCCAAATCGGTCTTATCCGTTTGGTAGCTACGATGCAACAGACATAAAGACAGATACACAGACACACAATTAAATACACAAATTAAACTTGCACACGCCTCTTTTTTTGTTCGGGTTTCAAATGTATAAAACAACAGGCCTCTTCAAAGAATCTTATTATTAAAACTAACAGATAGAGGCACAAACGCATAACTATTAGTAGATACATACATTAAACCACGCCTGTTTCCCAGAGGGGTAGGCAGAGACCACTTCTTTCCATTTGCTACGATCTTCACAAATTTATTTCGCTTCTTCCACATTCATACATCGAGTCACGCACGCACGTCGGTTTCGGGTTACTTAAGGTTCGCCCCTTTTCCAGTATTTCTCCGATTTGACTCGAAAAAGTACGCCTAGGGCGGCCCCTTCCGACCCGTCCACTCACTTTCGATCTGTATATCTCTTTCGTCAATCTTCTTTCATCCATCTTTTCCAAATGACCGAACCATCGACTCTTTCTTCTTACTCTAACTATTAGTATTTATAATATATCTTTACATAGTATAAAATTAAGTCTCTTCCGCTGTCTGTTGGCTTAGATTTTTTCAACTACTTAACGGATTTTAATGCAGTTTTCAGCAATAGATAGAGTGATTCAACAGGAAGGTTTAGGTAATAAATTCTGGTTTATGTACGGGTGTTACAGAAAACTCACATAAACCGAAGAGAAGCGAGGGCGGGTCACTAGTAAGCTCATAAAGTGCTACCAAACAAACTTAGATGTATATTGCTGCTCTTTGACCTTCGCTAAAATTAAGATTAAGTGTTTAATCATCCCTTACACAGTCCCGCATTTACTTGTATTACAATTGATCATAACTTTAGTTTTGGTTAATTGTTGCTGTCTTGTAAATACAAACTACTGCCCGCGACTCCGTCCACGCAGAAGTCGTTTATCTTCTCTTGGGAACTATCCAATATAACTAAATGAAAAAATACTCTGTCCTTTCAAGTTCAAGCTATTTTCATTTTCATAGAAATCGGTTCAGCGGTTTATCCGTGAAAGCGTAACAAACAGACGAAAGTTACTTTCACATTTACAATATTAAGTAGGGATTTATATATTTAGTAATATTATAAAGAGGTAAAGTTCGTGACGTTGTAGGGGGTAATCTCTGGAACTACTGAACTCATATATATTAACAAAAAAAGGTTTATTGCCCACGGAAGTGGAAACGGGAACAGCTAGTATATTTATAAAGTAGTAATTTTTTTTTTAACTATTTAGGTACTTTTAAAGTACGCTGTCTACTTTATAAGGATGTACGAAGTTACAATCCAGTTAAGTAGTAGACCCCTTTTAAAAAAAAGTAGCACCAATAATGAACCAGAGCGAGGATCACCACCCTTATCTTTCAGCCGGCAGCAAACTCCCAAATGAACTCCGTTGCATCCGCACCCTAGGTATCCCGCGTCCCTACGGCAACCAGGGTAGTGATTCTGTAAACAACGCCGGTCGTGCGGACTGTCGAGTGATATCCAAGCGGCGAGATTAAGTAGTCCCGTCAGTGCGAACAAAACACATTGTAGCGCGTGCATTTTCAATTAAGCAGCCTTATACGTTCGAACCATCGTGCTGCTAAATTGAAAATGCACGCGCTACAATGTGTTTTGTTCGCACTGACGGGACTACTTAATCTCGCCGCTTGGTATCACTCGACAGCCCGCACGACCGGCGTTGTTTACAGAATCACTACCCAGCACAAAGCCAATCAATTCCAATGTATTCGGAATACTTGTCTGGCCGCCCTTTCGGCAGCGAAGCCTGTAGTTCTCGCCGTCTGATCCGTACTGTGTCGCTTTAACGCAACTTGACATATTAGTGCAGCAGTTCAAACACGACATTAAAGTGATAAAGCACTAAAAACGCCTCCCGTTGCAAGAGACAGCGATCTCTGCTAAATGATTCCCCTATGGAATCCCTAATCGTCATTTATCCTAATGCATCGTTTGTCCGAATCTTCGTTTATCCTAAAGCCGTTTCCGCTTAAATTTAAAATCTTTTTAGTGTTGTTATAAGGGTGAATTACAAAAATATTGTACATAGTTAAGGGCTCAATTAAAAAATCCTTAACAATCTTTAACTTTTTGCTTTGTGTATAGACGATTATAGTCATATAATATGGATAACTTTCGTTACACAATGGAAAAACAATGGAAGAAAGTTAACGTTGTCTCAATTAAGTCCTTAACTATGTACAATATTTTTGCAATTCACCCATAATACAAACATAACCTAACCGAACCGCAGATATAATAGCAATACTTAAAAAGTTGCCTGACTCATCTGAAAACCAGTTTAGGGCAAATGAAAATTCGGAAAAACAATATGTTAGGAAAAACGTTCTTAGGGACTTAGATTCTGAGAGACTCCACAGCTAAATAATATTGTGACTGGAAAATTGTGATGGATCCTACTTATTGGTACAACTATGATATCTATGATATATCAACTACTAGTGACCGGCCCTCGCTTCGTTTCGGTTTATGTGAGTTTTCTGTAATAATAATAATAATAATATAGTTATTTATTTAGGCATAAAATCCCATTAAATTTACAAATATACACAAAAAATACACAGAATTAAAAATTAAGTACATTAAATTTACAAATAATTATTAAACTTAAATTTTGAGAAAAAAAGAAAATATCAATTAAATTTAGAACATTGGTTATGTCAACATTTGAAACTAGACGTGCCTACACATAAAATCAAAATTTGATGACACGAATTGAGAATCAAAATAAATAAATTAAATTAAATTAAAATTAAAAACATAAAATTAAAATTAAAATTAAAATACGTACATTGTTTTAAAATCTATATTTTTAGAGCAGAGGATACGACAGCAAAGTAATACCCGTACTTAAACCAGAATCTGTTATAAATACAAACCTTCCTCTTGAATTACGCTATATTTAAAAAAAAACGCATCAAAATCGGTTGCGTACTTTTAAAGATCTATGCATACATAGGGACAGACAGACAGCGGGAAGCGACTTTCTTTCATACTATGTACAGAGATAATTTGTAGCGCGGCAACGGAAGAGGCAACGGATATCGTGGGGAATCCAACCGTTTCTGAAGGAATAGCGTTAAACCAATTCCAAATTAAAATACAAACATTGTACAGTAAAGGAAATGGATTTCTAGACCATTTTGGACTATGCCATAATGTAATCAATCAAAACGTAAGAGACTTCTATGATTTTATTAAGTGTCACCTCGATATAGTCCAAAATGGTCTAGGAATCAATTTCCTTAACTGTACCTACCAGACTTTAAAACAGTGTTTTGAGCTATAATTGCCCGCAAACATTAGCTGTCTTACTCTTATTTTGTGTTATAAAATGAGGCGTCCGTACTGTAGACGGGCAATTATTGCGCAGTTAATTGCCCGTAAAAAGTGCACCGTTCTGAAAACATGTCCATTTTAAGGGAAAAGTATCCCGCGAATCCATTTTGTATTTTGGTGCTCTATGTATTTACGATGAAAATTGATGTTCGTTCGTGACAACGACAAATTCAAATTTTAATAACGGAATGGTAGGTAAATTGGAAGCTTTTTTAGTAAAACATATGAAAGTACAGTGTGACCTGTTAAAATGTACTAATTTCACTGCGTAAGTGAAAACAGATTGGAAATAAAATAAGTACCTAACGTAAGCTCACACGGAATATTATGGAAAACTTAACAAAAGCACAGAGCTTAAGCCAATTAAAAGTTCTTAGCCTTGTCAGAATCCAATTGTATACACGAGTTAATCCGTGTTCCGAATGGTCTCCGTGTAAACTTTATAACATTGAATGTATTTGAATGTATAGCGTTGAGAGCGTCCTCTGTCGCTTAGGGCCGTATATACTATATTCTACGGTTTCACGTTTACTTTGACGTACGGTCACGAGCGTTAATTTGGGACCCATTTCAAGAAAAATATGCTTGAATTCGTCAATGTCATTAGAGATGTCTAGTCATCTGCAACTTGTAGGAAACTCAACCTTATTGTTGTGGAATGTCAGATTGACTTTGGAACTAAGGTGGGTCCGAACTTAAATCTCTTGACTGTACCTTTGTGACGAGCATCTCAGCAAAGATACGTCAAAGCAAAGTTCAAACCATAGAACACTGTCATTTTTGACGCATCTCGAGATGAGCATCAGAGTTGACAAACGGTGGTCATGTACAGTCAAAGTCAATAATATCTATGCAAACATCGAATGTATTAAGTCGTTAGATAATGCACAGTTCAAAAAGAACCTTAAGGGCATGGGTGCTTTGCAAATGTTTTTGCAAATTAAACGACTTTTTTACTTTAAATTAGTAAATGTTAAAATGTACTAATAATCGAACTATAAGTTGGACCTATACATTTTTTAGAATGGTGGTTCACATAATAATTGTAAAAACATACATAAAGGCATATTTCATGGTGGTAGGACAATGTTTAGGCTGGGTCTATATCGTCTGCTATAAATTTCTATACTAATATTATAAAGAGACAGCAAGAGCGAATTTTGTAAATTTGTTTAAACACACATAAAAATGTCTAAGGACCAAAAACATTCCTAAATTATTCAAAATAGCAAAATATATAATTAGAGGAATATTTTTGGGGGCAATCTTCAGAACCGCTGCCCTTAATGGACATAGGCTAAATATACTAGCATAGAGGCATTCCATCGTAGTCCTCAGGGTTGGCAACGCGTTTGCAGTCTTAGGATTGCTCTGCAGTCTTGTGAATGCGAATGTCTATGGGTCACAGTTTCCACTTACCATCAGGTGGCCTGTGTGCTCGTTTGTCATCTCTATGCCATAAAAAAAAAATGTATAGGTAATTGTTCAACCCGAGCGAAGTCGGAGCCGGGTGCTAGTAATGCAATAAGTACATAAGTAAGTTAGCCAGTATCGATCTCTCGGCGCTTGCGAGGCTTCCGTCCGTCGCGGACGCTAGTGGAAGTACATAGCATCAGATACAACTTAGATAAAGATAAAGAGACATATTCGCAACCAATAAGTAATAGAGTAAAAATAACAAAACATTTTTTTTTGCGGGTGGTAGGACCTTGTGCAGGGTCCGTCCGGATCGCTACCACCGTCTTATCCATTAACCTACCGCCAAACAGCAGTGTTCGCATTGTTGTGTTCCGGTTTGGGGATAAGACAGCCGGTGAAATGACTAGCATAGAGGCATTCTATCTTAGTCCTCAGGGTTAGCAACGCATTTGCAGTCTTAGGATTGCATTGCAGTCTTGTGAATGCGAATGTCTATGGGTCACAGTTTCCACTTACCATCAGGTGGCCTGTGTGCTCGTTTGTCTTCTCTATGACATAAAAAAAAAGCGGCTCTAACTCTGCCCTCCTAAGCCAATAAGCCGATTCAATTCTATGTTTTTAACATTAAGATAAAAGATAAAAAAGATAAAAGACATTTATTCAGTAAATAGGCCGTACGGGCACTTTTACACGTAAAGAATCTACCAGCGCTTCCCAAGAGGAGACAATGCTGAGAAGAAACGCCGCAAGAAACTCAGCAGTCACAAAAGGTAAAGGGGTGCATTGCACGAATCGATAAGGTTGATATTACTACAGGACGTGTATCTTAGTTACTGCATATTAGCTTAGGACTGGCCGCATGCAGCCACCAGTGGCTGCCGCTGATGGTGGCGTGTAGTGGTTTGACTGAACTACTAGTGGCCGTGCTCAATGTTCGGTCGCCCTAAGGGCAGATGCGACCAAACTGGAATAAGACTTACTCCGAGATTAGTCTATACAAATTCGGCGTTTAATATAGGTATAAGGCCTTATTCTCGCTTGGTCGAATCCGCCCTAAGTGAGCGCGTCAGTGGCTTCTCTTTGCCATAAGGAAAAACCTATCTATCGTAGCAAAATATACATATGCCCTAAGCCTTGGCGTCTAAGCGATTCGTAGAAAACCGGCTTATGCAGTGACTTTGCACCAGTATTCTCGGTAAAGGGATGCATTGCACGAACCGAATAATGTCTTTATACCTCCATTGTTAAAGCACTGAGGGGTGAAAAGAACAGTGGCTAGTTGAATCAAATTCTTAGTAACGCGTAATGGTGTCTTAGTTTTAGCGAGTAAAACCTAATTTCTTTCGACATTGTATTGTTTTTAACTTGACCGCCATTATACATATGTGTTACAGAAAGTGCAGCTAGTAGGCGTTGCAAATCAATTCCCAAATTACGTAAACATGCATTCTTATTGCACTACGTTAATGGTTCCACTAAAAGCCATCGCCAATGAAACTCTATCATCGTTACGTGTATCTTTTTTTTTTGTAGCTAATATTACCACGCTTTAATGTTATTTGAATAGAAAATACTAGAATAGACAACGTTCAATTCAAGCAACAAGGCTCACATTTACCAACTATTATAAAAAAACTTACTTATTTATTATGTTATGATGTAAAGTACAATTACAAATACAACACATACATAAATTAAATGGGCTGTATTATTACATATTTAACTAGACTTGTTCAGATCCAAATCAAATAGAACAATAAATAAATCTCAGGGGACAATCACACAAATTGAACTAGTCCGGAACAAAGCTCGAGCCTTGTTACATTATAAATACATAATAGCAGCTTAAGGTCAATTTGTTTCTTTATAAATACGACCAATTGACTCATACAATGGCAGCGGTAGTAAGCGACATTCAATCGTTTAATTTATTATATTGAAACGTTAGAAAAACTATGACTTGAACAAATATACGATTGATTAAACAAAGCTGCCGATCGCTAGAGTAAGTATAAACAGTTACGCAACGGTCTCGGAATGCCGCTAAATGCGATTCGTCAAACCATCGTGTTTTGATACGGTTCCTGAGCTTCAACTAAACATTTCATTTTACTCGAGTGCAACAATATTGCGACTAAACTCAGGTTCGTATTAATCTATACTAATATTATAAGCATAGGGCATGCTTCGATGGTTCGGTCATTTGGAAAGGATGGATGAAAGAAGATTGACGAAAGAGACATACAGATCGAAAGTGAGTGGACGGGTCGAAAGGGGCCGCCCTAGGCGGTACTTTTTCGAGTCAAATCGGAGAAATACCGGAAAAGGGCCGAATCTTAAGTACCTGAAACCGACGTGCGTGCATGACTCGATGTATGGATGTGGAAGATGCGAAAGAAATTTGGTAAGATCGTAGCAAGTGGAAAGAAGTGGTCTCTGCCTACCCCTCTGGGAAACAGGCGTGATTTAATGTATGTTTGTATGTAATATTATAATTAGGTAAAGTTTGTGACGTTGTAAGGGGTCTCAGGATCTACTGAATCGATTGTCAAAATACTTTTACATAAAGCCACGATATTTATGAGTGTCATGGGATATATATTAACCCAAAAACAGAGGGCCCAGACAAGATGCATAACGCTAACTATCGTTTCTCTTCGTTTAGTTTTTAAACCAATCGCGTCACTGGCACATCACGTGACTTTTCGTATCACGTTATCTACCAGTGACGCGATTGGTTTAAAAACGAAACGGAGAGAAACGCTAGCTAGCGTAGTGCATCTTGTCTGGCCCTCAGGAACAGCTAGTTATTAATAATCTGATCTTGAGAGAGTTGTCTGATTCAAAACACATCAAGGTGAATGTCCAGTGGCGCCCTCATAACTATTATTGTGTTTTCTAGTAAACTAAAATGTCGTCTTGAAATCAAAGGATGGTTTATAGTCGTACTTATAGTTTAGTTTAAAAGAAAACACACAATTATAGTAATGAGAGCGCCACTGGACGCTTGGTACAGTCTTAAACCTGTATTTAGATGTCCAAAACCAACCTGTGTACTAGTATAGACAGGCTTTAACACGTCAAATGCAATATGGTTGGACCCAGTAGAATAGAAGGTTTTCAAGATAATCTCAACTTACTGTTTCAGTTTTTTAATCCTTTTTCTATAATATGGGGATGCAACTCAATTTACTTATGAATAATTATTACCGCTAAGTTGCGCTATAAGGTGTAATTTTTTCTTAGCAAACCTAAGTTGTATTCTCGTAATTTTATGCTAAAGTTAGCAATTTTTTATTTACCAAAAGAATGGTTATTTAAATAAACCTACTTTATTCAGAATAGTTCTAAGCATTACTTGGGGTATTTATGTATTTGATAGTTTTTTTATAACGTGTGTAGTAAACAGGGACCGGCCCGCTATCCCATTCAAGGGGTTTCGAATGGGTTTTTTATAAGGATTTATTTAGAAAAGCCGTATCGCTTGAAAGAGCCGTATCGATCGATTTACTTTTTAAAGTGCTATTTATAAGGGTTACCCTTACCAAATCCGTTTCATGTATGTCTTGCTCGATTTTGCTTTTGTAGCGCTATATTTTGAGTGATACGAATATCCCTTTAACTTAAAAAAGCCATTTGATTGGCTTTTTAAGCGCTATTTATAAGGGTTACCCTTATAAAAAGCCGTTCTATTGGCTTTTTAAGCACTATTTTTAAGGGTTACCCTTATATTTGGTTACGCAGTAAGAGGGATATCAATATCAATTTACTGCTGCTCTTAAGCGGTTTCCCTTATGTGAATGACTAGTTTAACAAACAACTAAGTTGTATATTTCTTCCAAAAGGGTTATTCTTTTAGTGGGTTGTACTTCGAGAGGTAAGTCTTTTAAAGGCTTTTATCGGGGAATGGGTGGACGGGTCCCTGGTAGTAAACTAGGGTGCAAATATAACGGGCCGCTTTGTAACTAACTTCCGTACAAAGAAGCCCTGTTAAATTTGCTTGTCAGTGTATACTCCATAACAATTGACTTGTCTTATTGAGTAAACAATTGTATAACCTCAAATGCATCATTTTTGGCTAAAACTGACGTTCTCTGCTGAATAAAGCAACTAGAGACCATTTTGCGGATAACTTTCCTGATTTTACATCATGGATGGTTTTTTTATGACAAAATTGTTATTTTAGGCGAAAAGGGAGCAATTTGAGGTGAGGTGTTTATCTACTCTCATATCGTAAAGTTCGAATTATAAACTTCAAAACAAATTTATATTGGCATACTTTATAAACACAGTAAGTACCGAAAAAAAAACACTTTGTTGTTGTGTTTCTCTAACAAAGTAATGTCATAAAGTATTTTTTTTACCATTACGATACAAGTTAATCCAAAAAGTTAATGTCACCAACGAGGTTCCATATCAATTATTTTTTTATAATGGAACGCACTTGCGGTTCGCGACATTTTTACAGCATTACAAAAAGTTTTAATTCCAATTTTTACTTGTCTGTGACAGCGCCCGCTTTAACGCATGTGCGGTGATGTGCTAGGTTTTGGCGCAATTAATTGAATACGTTTTGTTGTAATGTATGAAAGTAGATAAAGTAGTGTATGAAACTGCACATAACTAGGTATTAAAACACTCGTCGTTTAATACCCCTCATTATGCAACAATTTCATAAACTACTATTACTATATGAGACAAGTCTATTGGTATGGAGTTTAGATAAAAGCGTACAATGCGAAACGAGGCGCGAGCATAACATCATACGGTGCGGATAGACACAAATAAATACATTCAGTGCTTAGCACTCAATATTGCGCCCATTTTGTATGAGGATCGTGTAGCCGGGCGCTGATTTAGACTTTTCCATTGTACCTAGGGTGTCTCGCTGCACAAAGAGCTTCCGGATATCAATAATAAAGGGTTGGTAATTAAGTGCAATATGGCAAACGTTGCGGTTGTTTTGTATTCGAGGTACTGGGTGGTAGTTAATTTAATAATGTAATAATGACTGGGGGGGTAATAAAAACCGGTGAAATGCTAGTCGGAGTCACGCTCCGAGGGTTTCATAACGGCGCAAAGTAGGTATTTCAATTTGAATTCGATTTTGAATCGAATCAGCGCTCGAGCCTAAATCACGCTTGACATTTTTTTTTAGTATTCGTTATTTTTCTTCAGGGTTTGTAATATAATAATACCAAAGGGCATTGGCTAAATTTGCTTGAAGAATATTGTCATTTTTGTTTTCAGCGGCCACGGGTGATTTTGACATAGTTAAATAACTATGTCAAAATCATCCGTGGCCGCGAAGGACGCGAGGACCTCGAAATACACATAGATATATATAATTTATGCAGTTTAATAATATCAGAGCCGAGATATTTCAGATTGAAATGTTCAGTTTTTGGTACTAAAAGTAAGCCTAGGTAAGAATATTGAATATCTCAGCTGCGATGCACTTAAGAGTATTACATTGCATAACAAAATATGTTTATTTTGAATAATTCTATCACAATTTACCACTTTTACTAATGGCCGCTCACCATGAAAATGTATGACTTTTACAAATGACCCACACTTTTACCCAAACCCCGTTGACGCTTGTTTGATTTAACTTTTTTACAGTACAACAAAAATGAAAAACATAATAATATGTGATAATGTGGTTTCCTAAAATTAGATAAGCATCGATTTAGATTTCAAAATAGATATAAGCGTAAGTCGGATGTATTATCAGTTGGAAATCCTCAATAAGTAAAGTTTCTTGTATGGTCTCCCTATATATTTTTTAATGCTCATATCATATCCTAAATAAAGTTGTACATTTGCCTACTCGACGCACAGCCCTTCACTTTTCTCAGTCTTACAAAGGTTATCTGGAAGAGATCTCTTAAAGGGATAAGTTCACCTTTGTACAATCTTTATCTTTTACATCTTCATTGTATTGTTTTTGCATTTATTATATTTGCACAATAAAGTATTTACATACTTACATACATATACATAATATCACGTTCTTTTTTTTATATTTGTTACCAAATCTGCCGTAATAACACATATTATGAAAAAAAAAAAACTATCTATTACGGTTCAAAAGATACAGCTGTTTAAAGTTAGGACGGACAGACGGACCGAGGAGGTAAATAGGGTTCCGTTGAGCTGCCTTCGGGCACGGAACCCTAAAAATAAAACATGTTTTATGCTTTGATATTATTTCCTCTCTAATTACTTTACAAATCTTTCCTGTTTATAATACCTATTAAATGTAGCTTTTTTTTTCTAGATTAGTAATGTTGCTAAAAAAGGAAACTTGTAAAAACCCAACTGCTGCTGTTACGATAATGTCGTTAATATAATGTTAATTGAGAATCATGTAGATATTTTTTATTGATTTATTTATTTATTTATTCCGTGATAAAACAGAGTTTTACATGTCAAAAGTTCAAAACAATAATTCAACACAAATTTATTATATATGTATATATGTACTTAATTCATTATATGGAATCAATTGTTTGGGCAGCGAACCAGTAACTAGTCTGTTTTAGCCGTTGGGAAAGTCGTCAATAGTAATATGCGTCAGATACTAGTGTAGCCTTTAATTTATTAACAAAACGCCTCATATTTGGTGTATTTCGCCAAATTAACACTTCAAACTCACACCAGCGACGCTAAGATGTATCTAACGACACCTGTCGACGTAACATAACATGTTATCGTATTGTTTTGCGGCCGCCATTACTGTCATGTAAATCAGAGCTTTCAAAACGTTGACGATACGATAACAGATCAAAGGCAATAAGGTTTAAGCGTGCAGAATGGTTCCCTAATATTTCACCGACACTTGTTTGACAAATGTTCATTTGACAACCAACGTTTCATATACTATTCATTTCACAAATATGTTGTTGCGAGAAATGTTTCGATTTAAAACTTATCGTTTGACAACTAGTCATTTACCAAATACTACAATTTATAAATGTTCCAAATATTGTGCTTTCATTTAGGTATTTTTCATTACACAAAATGATTCGTTACGCAAACTTATGGATTCACAAAACACATTTAACAAGTATAACTTTATATCATTTACAGTCGACGGAGCTCCGCTTCGCTGAGCTCCTATTTGTGGCGCTTCGCGCCTTGACGCAAACCTAACCTAACCTAACCCAAATTAAGCAGTATATAGTAAGCAGTATGTAGTTTTTTTATTTGTTGTTTTTTTTCGCACTATACTGTAACTCAAATAAATGGGTACTTCCGTCCGTCCGTCCGCCCGACCTAAAAAGGGCTAAATCTTTTAAAATGTATCTAATGGCGATTTTGTACTAAAGCTTTTATAAAATGAAACCTATGACAAACAAAGTAATATACCAAACGTTTGTAGAACGAACGTTAGTTGGCTATTTGATATCAATAATCAATAATCTATTTGACAAATTATACAATATGAAATGAAACTTTGTCAAGTTATTATTCGAACAAATGAATTATTTGCTAAATCTGTAGTTGTAAAAAGATAAAATGATAAACGATGTATTTATCAATCGTTGGTTGCGAAATGAAATTTTGCTAAATAAGTGGCGAGAAAATGATAGGATCCCGTGCAGAATAGAACTGAAGTAAAGTAATTTAGTTTATTTAGGGTAGGATAAATAAATGAAAGCATCCACTTAATCAATTCCATTGCGAAATAGAAAGAAAATTACTTTTCAGAAGTGGGACGCGTTGGCGTTGAATTGTTATGCCGCGACCAAGGACTTTTAAAGGTCATTGTGTTTATTTAAATTAATTCAAATTAGTTGTTTAATTATATTAAGTGATTTAATACAATACATGGCCAGTGGAAATATTTCCAATTTAGGAAAATATCATCTGAATTTGCACTTTTCTAAAATATATCTGCACACTTATTGTCAAAGTCCTTACAAACGTTTCTGTTGTTTTTTGTTGTTGTATGGAGTTTCTACCAATAGTACCTACCAATACCAATACTATAAGAATTAGAGAGAAAAAAAACTATTGTTTGTAGAAGCAAAATCCTACACGTTATTAGTCTTATTATAAAACGTAACTTTTCAACAATGGCGTTGGCAGTATGACGTCACCACACTTTATCGTCCTTGTGTAATGTCAACTCAATCCATAGACGTAAATTGTTAATAGGTACAATGTCAATAAGAGATACGACTTACTTCAATTGTAAGTATTAATACACGGACACAAATGTATCTTAAGAAAAAAACACGATTCAAAGAAAGTTAAGACCATATACAAAAGATAATAAAACCTTGATAACGAACATTCGTATAGTAATCTCGTATCACTTACTTAATAACCGTGTTTCAAAACAATATGAACTCCAATATCTTTAACAACATACTTAAAAAGCGTACTTTGTATCTATAAAAAGTTACACTATCATTGTGGCAATTTAGGTTAGAACTTCTTATTTCAGTACTACTAGCGCCACCTATCGGTGAACGTTAGTACTACGTGAAGCGCCAGCGCGCTAACAAGTAGCGGTTACTAGTGTAACTAGATGGTTCATAGTTCTAGTTATTGGGTGCTACGGCGTAGCATTCGTAGCCCGTAGCGGGCGTAGCGGTTGGTGAAGACATCTTGAGGCAATGGACAATGTATTGACAAGTAATTAATGATGGCATGAGGTGAAATAAGTAATTTTGGGTTTAATTATTATTAGTGAATATAGTCTATTTTGCAATATCAAGTAAGATACTAATAGTAACTAACTGCAATGTTCTCGAGTTGCACATCTGGGTTTCTATTCCATTGTGTAAAACCGAATTACCATTGACATTGCTATCGTATTGTTTTTAACTCGGTCGATATTACTGTCAAGTTAATAAAAGCTAACGTGACGTTAACCACAGAATAACATGTCAAAGGCGCTATGGTCTCACCCAATGGATCAGGTGCCCGTAGTTAGAAGTTAACCTTATTTAACTATAAGTATATTGCATTTCCAAAAAATAAAGACTATTTTTTTTAGTATTTTTAAGTATTTATAAATATCCAAAAGTCTGTTTACGCTATTGGATAGTATCAAGCGATCCCCACCTCCACGAGCCTTATTTTCTGTTCCTCTCTGTGGATGTATCGTGGTTAAAATGATTAAAAACCAGTTATCTGGCAAGAAAGTGTTATCCTTCGTAAACCACTAGACTTGAGCTGGTTATCGTACTGGAAAAAATATTTCCCGTTAAGAAACCAGATATCTGGAAAGAAAGCGTTATTCTTCGTAAACCACCAGACATAAGCTCAAAAAAAAACTGTAATTGCCCACATAAGGGCTCTTTTACACGTCGGTAATGTAGAGTGAATCTACTAGCGCTTTCGACAAGACCATCATTTCAAGAAGAAGCGCCACAAGACACTGCAGCAGAAGTTATTTTTTTCCAATCATCAAATCCAATAATACTTTAAAGTAACATAACAGGGTAATAAAGTAATACATAATTATTTTAAAACTAACACATACAATTTTTAAACTATATTATTTTATTTTTAATTTAAAACTATATGTGTTAGTTTTAAAATAATTATGTATTATATTATAATCATTACAAATGTTAGCCCGAAAATGCTGGTTAAAAAAACCGGTAAGCTGATTTGGTTATTTGCGGGGGAAAAATAAAAAAAGACCCCTCAATTTCAGTTTGGAGAAAAAAACATTCCTAACTGGCCATTTGCAATCCTTGGATTTGACCACTACGAAGTCAAGGGGGTTATTCTTTGTAAGTATAGTTCCTTTTGTGTCCTAATCAAAAAGAGGGATGTTAACCCTTTTCGAGACCGCACCAATCTAGATGGTTTAACAAAGAATTTCATACATACCCAAGTTATTTACATATTGGGATTTAATTTCAGATGAAGTAACTTTTGGCGTATAACAGATTTGAAACTTAAACTAAGGTACTAAGATTGATATCGTAACTTGACTTGACACGTAAAAAACTATGTGGTTAACATAAAGCCTCTGCCTGGAAAAGGGTTAAAGATTCGCAGCATTCTTTGTCCGTTTGGCTGTAGTGTCGCAGCGACTAAATAAATGGATGATTTTAGAACGTTTTTTTTGTTTAGTAGCTAATTGTGTTGTAGTAAAAATTAAAAGAGGACCAGGAACATACCTAGACCTAATTAAAAGAAAAAATATGTGTCGTGTCGTATCAGAGTGTAAAGGTCAGGCAAGTTTTCGCTTGAGGACATAATACCAAACATAAAAGGCACCCTATAGTTGATACGACAAAGTTGCAATTACAATGTTACTAAAATAGATTTTAGGCCTTACCGGTGATGAGCTCATTTTGTAGTAATCGAGCGAAATCGCAGCGGCCAGTTTAAGTAGTCCCGGCCGAGCGAACATAACACATTTTAGCGCGTGCATTCACAATTAGGCAGCCTTAAACGTTCGATCTTATCGACAGAAGCCATGCTGCCAAATTGAAATTCACGCGCTAAAATGTGTTTTGTTCGCTCTGACGGGACTACTTAAACTCGCCACTGCGATTTCGCTCGTCCGTCCAACCGTCCGTTGTTTTTGAGAGAATAACACCCCTGAGGCGCTAAGTACTTTGAAAATCGAAGTTCGAAGTTACGTTAGCTCCATTCTTTTCTCTCGATTTAGTCTCTATAGGTACTCCATTTACTTTTACGACCTGGGCTCCTCTCACTCGCACAGTGTCATACAAATGACAAAGACAAAAGGTTGCCAAGTGGGTGGCAACAAACAATAATCTTTTTGGGACTCGTTCACAATGGTATTTGAAAATAAAGTACTGTTAGGCGATGGGCTTGCAACCTGTCACTAATACACTGGTAAACATCTTCGCCTAAGTGAGCAAAATGTGGTTACATAATTATCAAAAAGTTTTTATAGTTGTTGGAAATTCTGTAGCTCTGCCTACCCCACTCTGGGAATAAAGGCGTGAGTTTATGTATGTGTGTGTATGTATGTACGGAGACATCGGTCGGTTTCACTACCTAAGTCACAGGTAAACGATAAACAATAACTCGCATTGTGAGTGCGCCTTTAGCGGATTCTCATTATCCAACGTGGAACTGTTTTAGATTTACGTACGAATAACATGTCCATTCCTATATTCAAATTAATGATACGGAGAATTATTCTAGAACGTCAACTTGAAGAAAACCAGCAATATGGTATAGAACTCCCTCAGCTTAAAGTAAAACATTGAAAAGTAAGCTTTGATTTGTGTTAGTAAGATATATTTTTGTGGAGAACGCGAGGCCCTCGCCCCGCGGTTATCGTTTTCCTTTTAGGCTGCGTTTCCACCAGACTTGTGCGAGGAGTTGTAAGGCGGTGCTGGCACCGAGGCGTTATAATAATAATATGCCTGACTATAACGTGGTCATTTAAGTGTAAGTGTAGTAGTGGATAATAAAAAGTCACTTACCTTTTGTAGACACGTTGACTGCAAAGCTGATCGCTAAATATTATGGAGCATTTTCATTGAAGAGTTTACCTTTTATAGATTTTGAATTTAGACAATAAAAGTTAGGCTATCAATTTCCAAGAGGTAACACTTTTAAATGAAATTGCCGTAATTGAACACAGAAAGAAATGTTATTCACTGTAAAGTTGTAAACGATACAGATTACGGTTTTCGAAAACATCATAAATCATAATCCTAGAAATCATATTCCTTTTCAGTATGAAGTATTTCAAAGTGAACTATTTTGAATATGGCTCATTATTATCGATCATTTGAATGCGTAGATCAATTCGATGAATCAGTAAAATTTATTATTTAGTTCTAGAAATAAAAGAATCATATTTCCACGATCTATATCGATGTAAATGTATAGTTTACGAGTAAATGCGAATTTTACTTCGAGACTAAAATGAAGCATGTATTTAATGGTCAATTCAAGGCTTGTTTTATTTTCGTAACTCAGTATTTATGTCATTGGAACGAATACAAATGTAACTCTTGAGTTACTAACAGTCCTTTACTCTATTCTATAAGAAAAAGTGCTATAATTGTCTCGCATACAATAATTGTTTTGTTCTGGTGAATATAAATGTAACTTTAGGCGTAGAAATGTTTTAAAAGCCGAGGTAAGCATGAGGTGCGGGGGTGAGGGGTGAGGTAATAATAATCTCGACTAAGGTCTGACTTCTAATTCTGTTCAGCAAAATGATAACCAGTATTGTCTTACCGTAAAATAAATGATACCACATAAAATCGAACTAGTGATGAACTCCATTCAAGAAGTGAATGATTGCCTACGAGAAGTTTTGTAGCATATAATTAATTTTCACATAAGTTGTACAACGAAAAAACGTATTCTTATATCTTGTCCACTGCTACAGCCCTGAAATCCTGGGACTTTCAAGACCACACGTAATTTGTAGTCCTATTGCTTTAAAAATAATGTATTTTGGAAGCTGTCGCGTTGTATATGAATAAGGCGTCTCCGAGACATTTCAGTGTGGTATATAATGTATGTATACTACTGGACTCACAGAGAATTTTCAGCGTTGCATAACATACTAGCCGTACCATTATACCACCCTTACATTGCGTGACTTACGTAGCATTTTATTGCGTGACAGACATTAATAACTCCTTTCGGATAACGAACTGTACGTGAAGCAATAAGGTAAATTTTACTTTTTATTTTGTAACTAGTAACCCGCCCTCGCTTCTAAAGATAAACGATATTTATTCAGTATATACCAGCGCTTCGCAAGAGACCACTGGCACTGCTGAGAAGAAACGCCACAAGAAACTCAACAGTCAAGCGTTTTTTAAATATTATATTATTATGAAATATGAAATTATACAATTATAAAATACTAGCGACACGCCCTCGCTTCGCTTCGGTTTATTTGAGTTTTCTATAACACACGTACATAAAACAACAATTTATTTATAACCTTCCTCTTGAATCACTCTATCTACTAAAAAAAACCGCATCAAAATCCGTTGCGTAGTTTTAAAGATCTAAGCATACATAGGGACAGACAGCGGGAAGCGACTTTGTTTTATACTATGTAGTGAAGTAACTAACTTCGCTTCGGTTTATATGAGTTTTCTGTAACACCCGTACATAAATCCAGTATTTATTATAAGTACATAAAAACGTTCCTAGTATCACTATATCTATTAATGAAAACCGCATTTAAATTCGTTGCGTACATATAAAGATGGCGGGACTTTCTGTTATACTATATAAAGATAAGAAATATTTATCAACAAAAACTTTTTCAATATCATTCACTCAATTAGTTGCATCACTATTTATTTTGTCTTATTTTTCACCATTAACTGACAACACTGAAGATATCACTTTACTGGACATAATTAAAAGGCCAACTCTGCCCTGGTAAGCCAAATAACAGTATCTCGCATAAAAGTCCTGTAGGAATCACAACCTTATTACTGAGAAGCGCGGATTTAATGTACTTTGGCAATTGAATCTGATATACTCTTACTGGTTTAGGAGGACAGAACTATAGCCATTGCCCTCTCCCCGGTCTCATGCATATCCCGGTTCTTAATTGAACGCGTCTAACTTTTTATAATTTGAATTTGTGTTTTAAGTCTTACCTTAAAGTGTTGGTGAGCTGCTTGCTCCTCCGCATCATACTTGTGCTTGATGTTCTCTATCCGCATCTGCTTCAGGATGCCCGCCACCTCGATCCTGAAACAATGAAGCAGACTCAATTAATATTATTGGTTAATAGACAATAGAAGTGGTTCCCAGTCGGCAGCATCGCGGCACGCTCGCTTTGCTGGCGCGCGCGCACCCTGTTTTGGTCAAATGTCTACATAAAGCTTCTATGCTCGTCATAGATTTTCGGTGAGCATGCGATGGATTTGGCAAATTTCGGGTCACCAAAAATAAAATCTTCTTGACGAGTCGATGTGAGCTAACCAATGTACAGTCACGAGATTGTATTTGGTACCCACCTTAGGTCCAAAGTCAATCTGACATTATACAACAATAAGGTTGAGTTTCCTAAAAGTTACAAATGACTTGACATCTCTGATGACATTGACGGCTTCAAGCACATTTTTGTTGAAATGGGTCCCTAATTAACGCTCGTGACCGTACTGCCACGCGAACGGCATTGTCACGGTCACATAATTAGGGACGCTTGCGTTATTGCCATACAATTGCCTACAAATATGACTTTTAAATTTTGAAAACTAATCAAAAAGACTTAAACAATTTTATTTTTAGTTGCACTTATCGTTATCTAATAAAGTAAGGTTTAAATGTATGTACAATTTATCTCTGAAGGGGGCCTATTATGGTCGTGTTTATCGATGTGGATAAAACATCTGTCACTTTCTGACCAGTATATAAGGGTGAGAGTGACGGATGCTTTATCCACCACGATAAAAGTGACCATAATACGGTTCCTGGAGACGAATCTTTCGTTTTATAGGGATTTGAAAAATAAATGTTCGTACAAAGATGTTAAATTTTGTATGGACGCGTCATCATAAAGTATCCCAATAAAATATAAGGTTCGGTTTTAACAGTAGTTCACTGTACATCAGTTTAAACCATCAGTTTAATAAAATTGGTAAAGACCTTTTTAATAGGTGGTCATAATTGAAAAGTCATATTCGTACGCGATTGTATGGGGAAAACGCAAGCATCCCTAAATTATGTGACCACCAGTGTAGGCCTAAATTATGTGACCACCAGTGCACGCGGGGCAGTGCAGGAGATGCGCCATGAAACGTGGTGAAGCGCCGCAACTGCAGTGGTCCTCGGCGGTGTAACCCCACTTTACTCAGTTTTTTCGGCATGTATCGACCTGAGTTGTAATTTACTAAAGCGAAAAGTAGCAAAAAAACACCAAGAGTTACTAATCAAAGTAAATCATGAAATTCGAACGAAAATAGTTTAGCGAAATGCCAAGCCAACACACCTATATCCGAATTAAAACTAAATCCGTTCCACCGTTCAGGCGTGACTACCAGTAGGTACCAGTATCATCACACTTGTACAGTCAACTAATTCAATTCCTAGGCCACTATGGACTTTGTCAACGTACGTTTTAAATGAAAAAAATGATCCTTTGGTATCCTTGAGGACTATTGACGGGGCTAACAAGTCTCATATTTACAATAACGGCCTAACATACATAGGGCATTCCTCCCGGGAAATCCCGTTTCTGTAATTCCCGGTACTTTCGTAGTGCGTTTCGTAGCGCGCATTGCGACGGAGGGGTCAATTTGTGTGAGATTGTCCCCTATCCCATGGTTTAAAACATATAGAAATGCTGAGGAGAGGAGATGGCGTGGTGGGTAGTCTGTTGTACCGTCTTTTCAATGCATGTTGGAGTAGCGGCCGAGTCCCGGAAGATTGGGTCAAAGCCGTTATCGTCCCTCTGTATAAAGGAAAGGGGTCACAGCAAGACTGCAAAAACTACCGCGGTATCAGCCTCCTTAGTGTTGTCGGCAAAGTATATGCGAAGATTTTAATTGAAAGGGTATTGAATGTTACGAATGACAAAATCTGGGATGTACAAGCGGGATTTCGAAAGGGAATGGGATGTACGGATCAGGTCTTTTCACTACGGTCCATCACAGAAAAGTTCTTGGCTGTCAACCAAAAAGTTTTCTGTGCTTTTGTGGACCTGGAAAAGGCCTATGATAGGGTAGATAGAAAGGAGTTGTGGACGGTGCTGTCTATGTATGGAGTGAGCAGCAACCTGGTGCAGGCTTTGAGGTCCCTTTATGAGGGCTCCAGAGCCTGTGTCAGGATCAATGGGGCATACTCGGCCTGGTTTAATATCTCTAAAGGTGTTAGACAGGGCTGTGTTGCCTCACCGTGGCTGTTCAATATATTCATGGACAGTTGTATGCGAGATCTGAAAGAGTATGATAAGGGTTTGCGTATGCAAGAGTTGCTAATCAAATGCCTCTTATATGCCGATGATCAAGTTATACTTGCCTCATCGGTACTTGAGTTGCAGGAGATGGTGACAGTGATGAATGAGGGATTTAAGCGAAAGGGGATGAGAGTAAATGTTGCCAAGACCAAGGTCATGGTGATAGAGAAGGACGAGGAGATGACTGAGTGCGTGATTAATATAAATGGTGAATTAGTAGAACAAGTGAGCGAATTTGTGTACCTGGGAAGTGTGTTTACAAGAGATGGTAAGTGTGAGAAGGATATCGAGAGGAGGGCGAATGCGGGGAATCAAATAAATGGGGCCCTGTACTCCTTTGTGAGCAGACAGGGCATTTCACAAAAAGCCCGACTGGCTGTTCACAATGGAGTGCTGGCCCCTACCCTGATGTATGGTAGTGAATGTTGGGTGTGGCAGGACAAGCATAAAAGTCGTGTAAATGCCGTTGAAATGCGCTCTTTGCGTAGTATGTGTGGTGTGAAACTGATCGATAGAGTAAGGAATGAAAAAGTCAGAGAGAAATGTGGAATAAAAGAAGATGTATTGACTAAGATTGAAAAGGGCATGCTTCGATGGTTCGGTCATTTGGAAAGGATGGATGAAAGAAGATTGACGAAAGAGATATACACATCGATAGTGAGTGGACGGGTCGGAAGGGGCCGCCCTAGGCGTACTTTTTCGAGTCAAATCGGTGAAATACTGGAAAAGGGCCGAATCTTAAGTACCCGAAACCGACGTGCGTGCATGACTCGATGTATGAATGTGGAAGAAGCGAAAGAAATTTGTCAAGATCGTAGCAAGTGGAAAGAAGTGGTCTCTGCCTACCCCTCTGGGAAACAGGCGTGATTTAATGTAATGTAATGTAACTTTAACCTCTTTAAAGTCCACCTACCACCAGCCTATTCCACAACTCTGCCGTTATACCAATGAAGGCGGCTATCTGCAATGTAGTAGTCTAAACGTTTTATACTCTATAGGTAACCACATCAAATTTAAAATGCTTTTACTTCACTACTCCACGCACCTGATCCTCAAGTTGTCCTGCAGCCGACGCAGCGGGGCCAGGTACTCCTGGCTGCGCCCCCCACGGACCTCCGTGAGCTGGTACTCTACATGCTTCATGCGCTCCGAGTACAGCTGTTCTCGCAGCACAGTGAACTGGCGCTCCAGGTTTGCTGGAATTTTGACAGAGGTCAGGTTAGAACACAAATATGTTATTTAATCAGACACAGGTAAAAATGATTTCGCGTTCTCTCTAATGAAGCAGCTTTCCCTACTAAGTGCCTTAAAGAAAAAATTGCAAGGCTTGTTGCCCGGATTAAACTATTGAACAAATGTATCATTTCTTTTCATGTGGATATTTGTAAAAGATGTGTTTGAACACTTTGAACATCCTACTTAAATGATATGCCAAAATGAAAACAGTTTTTTTTAAACTGGTCACATAATAATTACAAACACTCGCGGTTTTCCTGTACCTACAAAAATTAGTTACCAATTTTGAAAACCAATTAAAAACTTCTTAACCAATCAATTTAATTGTTACTTGCACTTAGATACAAGTTACCTTTTTTGAAAAGGTGTTCATACAAAGTTGTAAAAAATTTAATAGACACATTCGCACTTAATTTCTAACTAAGTGCTACATCAGTTTAGTTAGATCTTAACTAATAATCTAAAGTAAATTATCACTAGCAATAAAACTAGTCAAGTATATTTAATAGGTGGTCAACTTTGATAAGCAATATGGTACTGTACTGTTAAAATCCAAATGTTTCTTAATATGTGACCACCTGGTGTCCCCTTGTTTCACCGACACTCGAATGACATCACGTCGGTGAAATAAGGGTAAACCGTCCACCTATGTATAATATATAATACAATACCAGTTTATATTACTGTTGCAACAATCTTCAAAAGGGTGTGGCATTGCATACATGCAAACATGCATAATTATATACATACTTTCACACCTGTCTCCCAATGGGGTGTGCAAACACTATGAAATCGGGTGGCCATCTGGTCGCATAACAACTATTGTCATAACACATTACGCATAAAGTTGATGCTCAATAATTTTTTTTGACATAATTTTTACTATGGCATAATTGTGCCCTGTCATAATTATACGGAGTCACAATTGGTTTAACCATAACGTAGAATGTCATACATTTATTTAGTCATAACATAATATTAATAATTACAATTATTTTTAGTAATAATTGTATACGTCTTACATGTATCAAGCCATAATATCGGATCGCGGATAGGTTAGGGTTATTTTTTTTTTATAAAAGAGCTTGAACTTAACTTAGAGAACTTGTTAATGCATTTTGCAGTTTATGCGTTAAACAGAATAGTTAAATTCTTTTATGAGCAACCACTTTATGACCATTAAAAAGTATGGTTATAGTACATTGTGTGTGTATTAAGGGTGGTAAAGAAAGAATTACAAACGAGAGTCTGTTTGAAGCCCGAAGCCGAAGGCCGAGGGCTTTAATGACTCGAGCTTTGTATTTCCTTTATCACCCGTGTAACATACAATGTTTTTCATCACAATTGCGAGGAAATGAAATAAAATCAGACAAAAGTTCATATTTTTAACCTATTAGCGGCAGACTACATCATTGTCTGTGACTTACCACAGATACCTAATGTCAAACGTGTTTGGAGTCCGATTCTAGTGACAGTCGAGATCAATAGTTTATATGCGAGATTTTTAGGAAATTGTATGCAACTGACATTTCATCTCGAATGACACTTCATATCGAATAGCACAATAATTGGGGTCCTGACGTATTGTGATAGTTTGAGCCCACGTATAATATTTAAAAAAAAAACTATTACGCACTTTAGTAACGTAATGGTAAAAAAAGGCCCGCGGGTATTATTTTGGATTTACGGTCGATTTTTATAGCATGTTAGGACACTATTTACGAGCAAGTGTGATGAAAAATAATTTTATGCGTGTTACATAATATGTTCTTAAACATTATTATTAAAAACGTTATGCACATAAATGTATGACTATTTACAGTTATGCGTAATGATGAGTATGACAAATCCACATATGCCTTTCAAAAATATGACTTCAAACTTTATGCAACCCGACTCCTACCCTATGAAATCATCAATCAATCAACGTCAACAACAAAAGCTTGTCTAAAATTAGATTTATGAAAGAAACATATTAAAAATATAGATTTTTCATTCTTACCGTCCAATAGTAACTTCAAGCTGTTATCAGAGCAGTACAAACAAACAAATAATACAACAAATACAAACAAACAAACAACAAATAATATCATGATGCTATTTTCAATACAATTTTTTTATAATGCATAGATCTGCCCGAATACCAAAGGAGGTCACAAATTGTATTGTAAAAGTATAACCATTTAAAATCTAATATGGTTACCAAAAGTGTATGAAATGCTTTAACTACTACATTGCAGTTGCTATTTATGTCAGTAATATTTTAGTAAAATGCAGTAAAAAAATAATAAAAAAAACAGTAAACTCTTATGGAGAATTAATTCGGGTCATTTCTATTGCATGTGTTCATTGCAGTTCTTTAATAGTAGTGAAAAATATACGGTTAGATGTGAAAGTCATCCTAAGCAAGCAAACATTACGTCTAATATTGACTACCGCCATGGCTAACACTGAATACCAAATTTTGTATGAAGATCAGAGACATTCGCAATGAAAGTGTTAAACAGCTAGACCAGAGGGTTAAATAACCAACTATATAACTGGACTTCAAAATACAGCATTAAAGACTTAAAATATTAAAATCTTGAGATTATGAACATCCATAAAACCATAGAGACTGCTTAGACTACCCTAAAATGGCATGTGTTTTTATACTACTGATGTATGAAAGCAGTGGCTTCCTTGTGAAAAGTACTGGTAGATTTTGATGTGTAATAGTGTCCGAGCAGCCTGATTACAGATTAAACATCGTTCATTGTTATGTATACTCACAGTGACCAGTATTTCAATAAAATTGGTATCAAAATTGTCAGTTTGCATTTAATAGCACTTCTGCTTGTGAAGTGACAACAGTAATTACACTAAACTACACAAATAAGCTTCTTTATATTTAAAGGTTTAATGATAACAAGTGGATGTTATGTTAAATTCTTCACTAGCTTAATTTTCTCCAATAAACCCAACTATTTTCTTTGTGAGAATCTTATGAACAATTGTTTTATTTGAGTTTGCCATGTAAACATCAAAAGAATACCAAAGCATAGCAGTTGAATGAGTAAATTAGAAAACAAACTTCAGCATTTCTTTGCCTGATATCAAACCAACTAAAAATCGCTCGCGTAAACAATCATATCCAAAATAAAGATGTTTATACCATCGTAATCAGCTTCGGTTGTTAGTAAACATAACCTCTAAATACTAACCTAAATTGTCCAGGCACTCGTTTCTCCGGCGCTCGCATTCACTCTCATCCATCTCGGAGGAGTCATCGGAGTCAGGCTCGTCGGCCTCTTCAGCGCTGGAGTCTCGATCTGGGCCCCTGGAGGATCCCCCCGACCTCTCAGTATCACCACCAGACAAATCGCCATCTCCGTCACTGTCACCTTCCACTTTCATCGACGGCATTTTGCAGCCGAGGAAATTTGCTAAAGGCAGCGGAAGAAAGGTTTTTTGGAAAAGTAGGGCGAATTTTAGGTGATTTGGAAGTTTTCGCTCCGTTTGGGAGATGCCAAAAGTGACAACTGACTGATTTTTTTTTTTTTTTTTTTTCATTTGTCCTTTACGAACAGGCTAGGGCCAAAAGCCATGCTGCCTCGTCTTCAGTAATTCTCCTTTTCATGAACATAAAATGGCGAGAAGTAAAATCCCTAATAAAAGTCTTCAGTATAAATCTTCAGTTGTTTCTATGTAAACTTGAGTAGTAAAATCCATTATAAGTCTTCAGTTATATAAATTAAATTATAGTCAAATCCAGTGGTGAGTTGTCTTCAGTTGTTTCAATACTTATAGTCAAATCCGGTGTTAAAGTCTTCAGTGTTATATTTTTATTTTATCAAGTCCAGTTCAGGTAGTCCAAATCAAGTAAGAACACAGTCCTCATTTTCAAGAATAATCCAGTCAATAAATATCATCACAGATAAGTCTGCGGTATTCACAATATATATATATGTATACAAACATATCAGAATTATTTACAATATTATACTATATTTCTCCAACAGTGCTAACAATGAATTTATACAAAGGTGAGTATGTACAATTATTTACAAGAAGCTTTATTATGTCATGCGGGACCAAATGAGACTCATAAATTTTAGTTAATTCATCCAACAACACAAGGCGCTGAATGCCGAAGGATGAACAGTCGAAGATGATGTGCGGAATGGTTTCTTCATGAGAATTGCAATGAGAGCAAATAGGGCTATCAACCATTTTTAAACGATGAAGATGGAAATTCAACCGGCAATGACCAAAACGAAGGCGTAAAATAGTTGAGTAGAAATTTCTATTTATGTAGTAGTTACTTTTACAAAACCATGGTTTGCTATTAATCATAACATTAAAAGGAGCATACCAAAGTCCCTTATTTTCTACTTGTATAGTATGATTCCAGTGCATTTTCCATTTTGTAATCATTCTTTCTTTTAGGATATTAATTAGATCTGTATAAGGAATCGAGACATTAAAGCAAGAAGTTTCAGAATGTAAATTATTAATTGATTTTGCTAAATAATCAGCTTTTTCATTCCCTACGACACCTATGTGAGACGGAACCCACATGAAACTAACTATTATTTTATTGGTAACAAAAAGATCGTACCATAACTGTTTAATGTCAAAAATTAAGTAATTTGTTTTAGCATGCAATTTATGATTATCTAAATTTATTAGTACGCTCATGGAATCACTAACAATAAGCCATTTTTGAAATCCTTGATTCTGATGCTTGATATGTTTTAAAGCTGCAAGAATAGCTACTGCTTCAGCTGTAAATATACTACAATTTTTATCTAATTTATAACCCAAACCAATATTTAGAGAAGTATCAAAAATGGCAAAAGAGACATTAGAGTCCATTTTAGACCCATCAGTATAAATCAAACGATGATCATGCCATTTAGATAGATTGCAATTAACTTCCTCTTTAGACGATAATTTACTGTCAATAACAATTTTCATCGCAGGAAATTTACTTTCAAAACTGCCATTGTAACATGGCAACACCCAAGAAGATGGTTTGTAAATGTTCGGATTCTTGGCGGGAACTCTAAAAAAGGCGGTCAAGTAAAATTACCAATTTCTAATTGTATGATTTTTTATTGTTGAAAGTGCAATAAAATAGTAAAAACACTACTAGGAGGACATTAAAAATGGATGGAAACGAGGGGGGCGGGGATAACCCGCCCAACTCTAATAACAATAAGCGTCCTCGGCTCGTACCCGGGGACGGCGGCAACAACGGCGGCGGCGATAGTAGCGGCGGCGGTGAGCAACATAACGAGTATTTACCGTATTACAAACCGAATTATAAGAGACAATATCCTGAAAATTCAACTAAATCTGAATTTAAAGTGTTCGTGGAACACCAAAACTATAAAGACAGACTGGGTAATAAAAGTCCCATATATCTTAATCACATATTTACCACGGACGTTAAAGGTGTGATGGCTATTCAAAGGCTTAACGCAAACAAAATTGCAGTATTGTTTAAACAATATAACACGGCTAATAACTTTTTGAACAACTCTGCATTTTTGGAAAAGTATAGCATGAAAGCATATATACCAGCAACACAGATAGAAAAAACCGGCATTATAAGATTTGTTCCTGCGAATATTTCAAACAAGGATTTATATACAAAACTGAGTTCCATTTATGAAATTATTTCGATACGACGCTTCACTAAGAAAGTAGGACAAGAACGAGTTCCATTACAAACAGTTAGCATAACATTCTTATCTAATGTATTACCAGACAACGTTCAGTATGATTTATTCTCATATAGAGTCTTCGAGTATATCCCACCTTTACAACAATGTTTCAAATGTTTCAAGTTTAACCATTCCGCTAGAATATGCAACGGCAAGCAAAGATGTTCAATCTGTTCAGGTGAACATATATATAAAGATTGTGACAAACCAAATGAGTTCTGCTGCGCCAACTGCAGCGGCCCACACCTGGCCATTTCCAAACTATGTCCAATTAAGATAAGTAAAATTTTAGAAAAGAAAAGTAAAATTACATATGCAAGTGTTGCACAAACTAAACATACTGAAACCGATGAATATCCTCCATTGCCGTTGCCAAAACACCAACAAACTCAACTTGTAAATAAAAAGCCTGTACAAACTGTAAATATTCCTGTAAATTCTGTAAATAAAACTGTAAATCCTGTAAATAAAAATATAAATAACAAGCCTGTTTCACAGGCCACAAACATGCATGTCCAACCAACGGACATCAAAGCCCAGATACTCTGCAATAGTGAAGTGCTAATGGCCCTAGTACAGACATTGATAGAGCTGGGTAACAACAGTGATCCTGCCCCGATCACCACAGCAGCCATTAAAACCATGTTAATAAAAAATCTGTCTCCATAATGGATTTAGGTTCCCCTAGAGCGTCACAGTTACGCATTGCGCAGTTTAACATTCAAAGTGCTAATAGTAAGAAACCCTTATTAATTAAATTTTTGCTACAGCAGAATATTGATGTATGTCTACTTAATGAAACTTGGTTTAAAGAACATCACAATTTTAGAATCCCCAATTATAATGTTCATTCTAGAATATCCAAAAATGCACACAATGGTGTAGCAATATTAATTAAACCAGATTTGAAATATAACATTTTAAACACAGCCTTTTATGAGGACATTCAAACTGTAGCTATATCTATATCTACTGAGCGTGGTAGTTTATCTGTACTCTGTGTATACTGTCCTCCTTCCAGCGGGCACTTAAGAATAAATAGACTGCGCAATATAATTCGAGACCTCCCTAAACCTATTTTTATGAGTGGAGACTTTAATGCTCACCATATTGCATTTGGTTGCTTATCAACGAAAGGTCGTGGGCAAGACTTATATGACGTTATAGATGAATGTGATTTGTGTATCTTAAATGATGGCAGTTTCACGACAGTTAACCGTCCAAGAACTAATCCTTCATCTATTGACGTCAGCTTTGCGAGTGCATGTTTAGCACCATTTTGTGAATGGTCTGTTCATGACGACTCAATGGGAAGTTATCACTATCCCACTATAACTGTAATATCCCTGTGCATTGAGAAATACCAAATCAACCCTCCCGTTGATAAATTTTTGTACAAAAGAGCTGACTGGCACAAATATAATGAACTTTCTGAGAGAGCTTTTGATGACTTAACAGTTAATGTTGAAGACCCACTTGCTTCCTATACAGAATTTTGTATTCGCCTTGATGCCCTTATGCAGTCGGTTATTCCAAAGTTCACTAAACGTGGTCGCTTTACTAGCAGACCTCCAACACCTTGGTGGAATGAGATCTGTGAGCAAAGTGTAATAGCATCATATAATGCTTTAAAACTGTACAGAAGTGACTCTACTATTGATAACTACATAAATTATAAGAAGTTAGATGCTTTAAAAAAGAGAACCATTTCTGAGCAGAAGAAAGCTGGATGGAATGACTTATGTCATTCATTTAATAGAACAACCCCTATTAGTAAAATTTGGAACATGATTAAGATGTTTAAGGGTGTCAAATCTGGTATTAAATCTCACAAAGACGAGTTCATTTCTCCCTTTTTAGATAAGCTATCTGACAATAATAATTTAAAGGACACTAGTAACTTATTTTACTATTTTAACAGCAATAATAATAACCATAATTCAAAATTTTTGTTAGATCCCTTTACATGGAATGAATTCACAGCAAGTCTACAATCTAGACGTAACACTAGTCCAGGCTTAGATAATTTTCCATACATAGTTATTAAAGAGCTTCATATTTCCATTCAGCAAATATTTCTTAATATTCTTAATGCTCTATGGCATAATCAAATTATCCCTGATTCATGGAAAACACAGTGTGTTATCCCAATACTTAAGCCAGATAAAGCTCCAGAGTATGCCAGTTCTTATCGTCCCATATCTTTATCTTCATGTCTGGGTAAATTATTTGAAAACATGATTAAAGTCCGATTGGACTGGTTTGTAGAGACTAATGGTATCATCCCATATGTGCAGTATGGCTTCCGTCGAGGTCGTAGTTGTGCTGACAGTTTCATTTCTCTGATCTCAGACCTGAAAATTGCAAATAATTTAAAATCACACACTGTTTGTGTATTTCTTGATGTTCAGGGAGCTTTTGATAATGTTGATCCAGCTATCTTGGTTAACATTATGTCTGATGTAGGTATACCAGGTCAACTATGTCAGTGGATCTACAATTTTCTAAATAAAAGAACTTTATATGTTAAGCATAATAATATTTTACACGGGCCTAGAATAGCTTCAAAAGGTACAATGCAAGGTGCCACACTTTCACCATTACTATATAATTTGTACACATGTGAAATATGTAAATATGTAAATAGTAGAGATGTAAATATTTTGCAATTCGCAGATGACATAGTTTTGTACAGTAGCAATCAGAATTTACAAGTTGCCATAGACAATATGAATAGAGCCCTAAACCAGTTGAGCCTATATTATGATGGCAGATTACATCTAAAGATCAATGCTACTAAAAGCAGTTTAATGATTTTTGGTGATGATGACCCAACCTGTGATATTATGTATTGCGGAGAAGCTATTAACAGAGTTAGATCAAAGAAATTTTTAGGTGTCATTTTAGATCAGAAACTGACTTTTGAAGAACATGTTCGACATGTTTCAAAAAATGCTTTAAAAGCCATAAACATTATAAGATGTCTTGCTGGTGTGTCATGGGGTGCAGATCCAAAAATATTGTCTATATTGTACAAGGCTATAGTCAGAAGTCATTTTGATTATAGTGCTATAGCATATATGAATAGCCCACATGCAAAAAAATTAGATATCTTGCAGAATAAAGCTCTGCGAATTATATCTGGTGCTATGTGTTCAACTCCCATAAGGGCCATGGAAGTTGAGACCAAAATTATGCCACTGATCTTGAGACGTATCATTCTAGCTGAAAGATATTGTCTTAAATTATTGTACTCAAATAATACCGAAATTATTAACAAGATTTTACCTCATCGAATCCAAGTGTCTGGTCCTTTAGCAACTAGCGAGGGTCTCCTGATTGGTAACTCTCCAATGTTGTTCCATATTTTTTTGGAAACTGAAAATAATTGTAGTAAAATCAGAAAACAGCGCCCATGGCCTTGCTATTCCTCCCAGTATAAAAGTATAGTACATCCAATTAAAGTAGTTGAGTCAGTCACCAATAACTCAGATATGTTACAGTTTCTATCTGAACATGAATACTACACTATATATACAGATGGAAGTAAAGGTGAGGGTTATGTGCGCTGTGCCATTTATGATCCTCAGATTAAATTTTCTCAGAGCTTTATTTTGCAGGAAGCCTGTACTATATTTACTGCAGAGGCTTACGCAGTCTATCAGGCTCTTTTACGAATTGGCAATGTATATAACTGTAAATATTTTCTAATTGTAACTGACTCTTTAAGTTTGATTCAGGGGTTAAATAATTTAAAAATTAATTTCAAAACTAACTTCATTTTGTACATGATTAAAGAATTAATATTAAAATACAATCTTAAAGGTTTAGAAATTGATTTTATGTGGATACCTTCTCATAGGGGAATTACTGGGAATGAAATAGCAGATAAAGCTGCTAAGGAAGGTATTAATGCACTCGACGTTTCTGGTTACATGTATGTACCTATGACAGATTATTTATATTCTATTAGGTTAGCTATAGGTAGGTTATGGGAACAAATGTGGAAGAAGGATCAAGAGACGAAAGGAAGATGGTACGGTAGCATACAAGAAAGCTTACCAGTAAGGCCGTGGTATAATAATTTACGCAGAGCTAGCCGTGACTTTATCACCACCATTACTCGACTTCGTTATGGACACAATACTGCGCCATCACACCTCGCAAGACTTGGAATAATCCAAAGTAATGTATGCACTTTCTGTGGAGTTGATGAAGCAACCGTTGAGCACATCATATTCAATTGTCAAAAGTTTCTTCTTGACAGATTAGTTCTTGCAAGTGAACTTAGTGAAGTGTGTCCAAATTATAGTGATTTTTCTTCCCGCCCGCCGCCGCTTAATCAATTATTAAAAGACACTCAATCTTATAGACCAATATATAATTACATTAAAAATACAGTGCAAAAAATTTAACAGTGCTAAAAAGATACTTACAACGTGATACCAGGAAAATAAAGTTGTGGCCTAAAGGTCTTGTAACCAGGCCATAAAATCCAAAAAAAAAAAAAAAAAATTTGTAAATGTTGGAACTGTCAAGGAGACTCCGTAATTCCGTTAAATTCTGAAGAATGTATAAAGGATTTCGAGGCGGAACACATGGTAATGCAATTAAATTGGACAATAACTGATTATTAGACGAAAACAGTTTTAAGACAAATTTTTCCTTTAAATAGCTGAATCTAATAGACAACGGAGGAAGGTTACATTCGACTTGCATGACATTTATAGGTGTGCTTTTAAAAGCACCAGTTATCAGACGCATACTTTTATTTTGTATTTTATCTAAAATATATACAAGCTTACTATCACCAGCAAAACATAAGAAACCATACTCAAAGTGACTGCGAATCATTGATTTATATAAAAGTAGTAGAATTTTGGGGTCAGCACCCCAATAAGTTGAGGCTAAAGATCTTAAGATATTGAATGCTTTGTTAGCTGTTGCAGTAATTTTATCAATATATTTTTTCCAAGATAGATTATGAGTTAGTATGACACCTAAAAATTTTGTTTCTAGAGAAATAGGAATGACAATATTATTATAGTAAACATTAGGCATTATTGCACTTTTTTTCCCAAAAACGAGCAGTTTTGATTTGAGAGGATTGACATCAAGATTTAGGTACGAAAAATATTGGAACAAGTTATTTAAAGCATTATTAATGATATAAGCCAAGTTTGTTAAGTTTGTACCACTTGCATAAACAACTAGATCATCAGCAAACTGCAGATTTTTAACATTTGATCCCAAGATTAAATTTAAACGACGAATGTAGAGTATGAAGATTAGAGGCGACAAAATTCCACCTTGACACACCCCAACAGATGCAAGTCTAGGTCCATAAAGATAACCATTATGTTTAACAAAAACTGTTCTTTCAGACAGAAAGTTGCTAATCCATTGAATCACTTTCCCAGGGAGCCCAATAGAAAGCAGTTCAATAGAAAGCACATCAATATTGACACTATTAAATGCTCCTGCAATATCGAAGAAAACAGACACAGAACAATTTCGATTAGTTAAGCTATTTTGGATGTCAAGTTGCAACTGACAAAAACTCTCTGCAGATGATCGACCTCTACGAAACCCAAACTGGTTAGATGGCAATATATTATTACTTTCAACAAAAAACTCCAACCTTTGTTTCAGAAGTTGTTCAAATATTTTACCAACACAAGATGTCAGGGCAATTGGCCTATATGAATCTACATTTAGTTGAGGTTTACCTGGTTTTATAATAGGAATCAAGCAGTCTGTCTTCCAGGATGAAGGTATTTCATTACTAACCCAAAGATGATTTAAAATATACAATAATATTAATAGACTCTTTTCTTTCAAGTTTTTTAGCATTTTGTAGGGTATTCCGTCGAGACCAAAAGCACTATCTTTTCTAGATAATACAGCAGATTTCAATTCTGATAAAGTAAAGGGTTGTGTTAAAAAAATATTATTAGAGTTACTTACACAAGTGTTCATCGAAAAATTTTGTTTATTGTTAACATGATCTGGAGTATATTTTTGAAGAAATTTAGGTACCCAACTACAATTATTACTATTGTTAGGAACATATGACTTATTGAATTTACGCATGTATTTCCAGATAACAGAGAGAGGAGTACAACGATGAAATGAACTACACAATGATGCCCAGCTTCTTGCTCTTTCCTGTTTCAAGGTAAGTTTTTTAAAAGCTTGTAACCTTTTAAATTCTAAATATAACTGTTCAGAAGGGTTATTTTTAAAATTAACATAAGCACTTTTGGATTTTTGTACGGCTTCAGAACATTTAGCATTCCACCAAGGTAAAGAGGGCTTTCTTCCTGACTTTCTAGAAAGAGATGTATAATTATTTGAGGAACTAAGTTGAGCAGGTAAAGATGATTCAATGGCACATTTAAGAGTCTTACAGAATAAGGAATAAGCTTCCAGAGGAGAATAAGATGAAACATTAAAATTAGACAACAAAGTATCAGTTTTATCTTGATATTTTTTCCAATCCACCAGTTTAAAGTTAGTAAATTTAGGAAAACATAACATGCTATTTTGACTAAGATCGACGTTACAATGATTATTAATGGAGATATTTATTATTACAGGAAGGTGATAGCTACCAAGTGGATCATTATGAACAGACCAGTCACAGGACAAAGCCAAAGATGGACTAACCAAAGTTAAATCAAGAGCGTTTGGTCGCCAACTTAAAGAACCAACTGTAGTTGGAAGACCATCATTAAGAAGCACTAGATTATTGTCTTCAATTATTTCAAGGACATCTCTACCACGTGGAGTAGTGGAACCACATCCCCAAGTAATATGATGAGCATTGAAATCACCAGCAAAAATCATAGGACCGGGAACAGACTTTATTAAAGCATCAAATTTATTTTTACTAAATACTGGATTGCAGTTTTTTGGGCTATAAAAACTAATGATACTGATTTCTTTATTACCAACCACTATACGAACTCCAATATTTTGTATGGAATCATCAAATTTCGTAACTATTTTTGAATATGAAATACTATTATGAATCAGAATAGCCACTCCATTATGTTTGTTACCAGTGTCATTTCTTTCAATATTGTAACCTCTAATGTTAAACCGTTGGTTTGGTCTTAACCAAGTTTCTGATATAATACCTATATGTATATTGTTTTCGTACAAAAAATTACTTAGTACCAATTTATTACTAACAATACTTTGTGCATTCCATTGAATTATATTTAATATATCCATTAGTTTACTAATTAAGTTTTTTTGCTAAAGGTGGATCTTAAACTTTCTTTTATGGATGATGAGTTAATTGGTGTAGTTTTATTTGAAACTAGTTTCATTATTGACTCTACAAGTAAATTCATAAATATGTCTGATTTTGTAAGATTGTTTATGTGTGTTTCTATAGATTTAGCGTTTAGCTGCGGGAAAGATTTCTCATTAAATAGATCTGCATATTTAACCGACCGAGATTTTATTTTGTTTTCTTCTATTTTTTGTTTTTTCATTGGGCATGCTGCTGCTATGGCAACATGGTTGCCACCACAGTTTGCACATTTGGCATTAGCTGACTGTACAGAGCAAGACCGGAAGCTGTGATTTTCTGTGCATATAGAACAGACCTCTGCATTCTTACAAAATTTTGCAATGTGGCCAAAACGCATGCAGCGCAGGCACTGTTTAACTGGAGGAATATATAGGCTGACCTCGTGTCTCCAGTGATCAAGGAAAACATGTTCGGGCAGTTGAGTCGAAGCGAAGGTGACCGCGACAGTCTGTGTAGGTAGATATGACACAGCGCCATCTTCACCACGCATTCTCCTCATGAAACGCCGGACCTGGATTACGTTCCTCGAGCTTCCTATCAACGAAAAAATTTTTTTATTTGACATTTCTGTGGGAACTGAAGTCAGAACCCCCGTGACTTCGGTGTCCGCTGCAGGTATTGTAGCCACCATGTCCAAGTCGTCTAACAATTTGGTATTCTGTAAGAATACATTGGCGTTATTTGATAAATCAAAAGTTACACCAACTTTGTATCTATTTATCGGCCTCAGATGTAAAATGCCGGAGACGCAGTACTTGCGAATCGCCTCAGAGAGTTTCAGGCGGTCTCTATCTGTTATTGGGCTGTCAACTTTGCCGTGAGCCAAGAAAACTACGAACTCGGTTTTGTTTGAGTTTTCCGGGTATTTTCTCGCATAACTCCTGACTTGATAAACCCTATATTTTTCTTCGGCTACCTCGGGATCATCGGCAGAGCCGGAGTGTTTGGGTCGCTTTGGGGCCCCCCCCATCTCTATATTACAAAAACCTTATTAACTAAATGTATACAGACCAATTTCACAACAATATATACAGTTAATACAGGAAAAAGGATTTTTCCAAAAATATTTTACAAAAAGTGCGCCTTTCTCAATCAACAGTTCCCGCGCTTTTTCGACAACTGACTGAGCAGTGAGCCAGTGACTGACTGTCAGTGGTTGATGCCGTTTTTTTAATGATAATAGTGCTGTGGATGCTTACTTTTTGGCCACCACTCATTCGGGGCACGTGGTATTTTATTTTATCTTTTTAGCACAATATAAATAATTTAAATAAATTGAAGTGAACTGTACTGTCGTATCACGCTTAATAAAAAATACTGTTCAATATTTATCTTCCGCCTTGTAGGGCATCTATAAGATGACCTACAATATAAGGCGTTTTCTTACATGGACGTTCATTCATAGAGGTACCCAATTGGTACATTTGTAGGTTTTTAAGGTATTCTATTTCGGTAACCAGGTATTTATGATAGAAGCACTTAATAATAAGTCCCTAAAAATGTTAAAAGTCAGTGGACGGGTCGGAAGGCGCCGCCCTAGGCGTGCTTTTTCGAGTCAAATCGGTGAAAAACTGGAAAAGGGCCGAATTTTAAGCACCCGAAACCGACGTGGGTGCATGACTCCATGTATGAATGTGGAACAAGCGAGGGAAATTTGTCAGGATCGTAGCAGGTGGAAGGAAGTGGTCTCTGCCTACCCCTCTTGGAAACGGGCGTGATTTAATGTATGTATGTATGTATGTAAAAATGTTAAATTCGAAAATGTGGTCGATATCGGTATTTTGATTTGATTACATTTTTGTTAAGCAAAAGTAGTTACTTATTACTTTTGCTAAACAAATGAATCCTTTCAAGGTTTCATTTATTTGACTTAGGTATTTTTGACTCCTAACTTCCTCTTTATTTTTTTAAATACAAAGCATATTAAACGTATGATATAGTGAACCTATCTGGCTGGGTACGTCAATCTATCATTATTTGTGGTTTGCATCAAGAGATGGCGCTATTATCTTCCTCAATTAGTTTTTTTATTATTATTTATTATTGATTCAAAATTGAAGGTTCTTATACGTTTGGTTATACGGTTTTTCCTGGGATAAAGTGCAAATACCTAAGGGTAAAACTAGATGTCATCTTATGGTGGAAAAATATATTAAAATAGGTATTGTAGGTACTATTGTTATTATAACTATTATTTTCTTGATAAGTCCTTAGTTATAGGTTTAAAGTTATAGTAGGCGACTAAAATGTTTATAAGTAGATTAGATGAAAATCCTCTAGAAGCACCATAATGCAAAATTCGCTCATAGTTGTGGTTGGAAACAGTTTGTAGTAAAAGATCAACCCCTTGCAGTTTCCAATTAGTGTCTCTATTTATAAAGGAACTAAAGTTACCGACATATAACATAGCTCTCCTTAGTGCCTCTGTCAGGGTTTTAGAAGCTAAGTTATTAGTCAAAATGAGGGTAAGTATATACCCGTTAAATAAAACCAGCATTATATCTGATATTAAATTTAATATTCTATTATTTACATTAAATTGTTCTCTATTAACATGTTATTTATAATATTTTTATTTATTTATTCAGTTGTTAATAAATTATGTACAGGACTATTTATAAATTAGATAATATCAATACTGTGAAGTCTCGACAAATCCACAATCCATTGACAAAATGCATGAAGAACGTTGTTATTTTAGTAACTGTGTATTTCCCTATTTCATCATGTATTTTGTCAACGGTATATACACGATATTTCTGAAACTGAGGGTACAAATGAACTACATTAATTTAGCACCTTTTCAGGTTACCTCTGTTCTACATAATCCAATAGGTATGTATAATACAAAACTCTTTATCAACGGTCCATATGCTATATCTCATTCTTATGAGTAAGAAAGGGAAAATCTTTCAAAAGAAATAGAGTGCTCCGATATTTCTACCCAGTAATATCGGAGATACTCACTAAATATAAGTAGGAAACGAAACTAACTGTATAGCTTGATCAAAAAGACAGCTTGACGTTGTGATTTATATGTGATAGGCAGGCGGGTTTACAAATATTCTCAATTAGTAAATAGGTTTTTGGTTAAAAGTCGGATAAACTCTTATTGACGAGTCCATCACGATTTTTTTTAAAGTGCGATTTGTTTCGTGTTATTTCAATGTTGTTCAGTCACCATCCAATTTATGGGAGCATACTAGGTAGGTGATCAAGAATATCTTAACACGCTCTAATGCCATAAACAATAGAGTCAAGATTACATATTTTTTAGCCCCATGTTCCTAATTCCTATAATGGGTAAGGCCGTATTTTTTGCCACTTTTTACCTGTGACCCTTGTCGCCTAAGTTTGTTTCCACCCAAATGACGTTTAAAGGGGTTATTTTTAATTTTATTCTATGTAATGATATGTATACTTACAAGGGCAAAGCATTGAATAATTATTAAACGGAAACTATGTTAGAAATAAATATTTTAATTTCAAAAAGTGGTGTAATTTGCTTAAAATTTGCTTGTCACCTTAGTCAGTTACTTGATATTCTATGCCATTGTGAGCTTCTACTTGACTTTATTGTGTGTATCTTAATATTTTTAAAGTAGTGTATTAATAGGCCGTCTTCAGTCCTTTTTTCAATGCTCCACTGATATTAGAAGTTGGAAATTTTAGAGAAGTTTCTCTTTCGTAAAATAAAAAATGTTTTACGTTACACGTTTTACGTAATCAGTATTTATTATCAATTTTCTACTTAGCCACTTGGTAGTATCCAAATTTCTATCATGGCAACACTGCCGTTGATGTATGTCAGTGTCAAACCCGTAACGGCCATATCGTTTTGTCAGTCGGCAATTTTCTGTGGTGTGTAGTGATTTCGTCAATAAGTTTTTGGATGGTTTTTCGCTGATTTGAAAGGTAAGTTTCCATATTTTTGGTTGCAAATTAATATGAACATATAGAATTCATCAAGCGTAATTGAACAGTGTTTGTTTTCTTAGGAATTGTGAAAGATCTAGTGAGATATCCTTATTTTATTGTAAAATTACGTAACACTTACCTCACACTTACGTATAACTTACGTCACGCCTTACCTAACGTTACGTAAGTGTTACGTAAAACAGACATAAGGCCTAGTGCACATTGATCTTATGAGCAGTTATTAGGATCACGTGACACACTTGGCAGGGGTAAAAAAAAAATCAAGTGCCATAACTTTTGTAATTACCTACTTAATTCAATTGCATAGCACTTACTCTTTGGCAATTAAGAATTCATTACATTTATGTCTATTATTATAAATATATTAGGCATTTTTTTTTCAAGTAGGTATTTAGAAACAGGATATTATAAAATAAAAATAAAAAATTCCGAAATAATATTTTTACCGTGGGTCTATATTTTTTCCCACACAATTTTAAGTCATAATAATAATGTTTGTCATAATCTTTCACTAGTCATAACTCTTTTTTATCTGAAACTATGAATTTTAATGATTGTTATAAAATAAACCTAACCTAACCTATGGAATTCTACAGGGTGACCAACACAAAATTCCTGAAAAAAATTACGGTTTCAGAGAAAAAAGAGTTATGACTAGTGATACATTATTACGAACAACATTACATTATGACTTTAAATTTTATGGGGGAAAAAGGGACCTGGTTTAGTAACTATTATTTTATGTATTTTCACAGATGCCGCCTAGAAAAACTGCCGCCGAAAGGCAAAAAGAATACAGAGAAAAACTCAAAAGAGAAAATCCTGAAAAATATAAAAAAATTAAAGAGCAAACGGCCGCAAGGGCTCTAGAATATTATAAGAAAAAACAAAGAAACTTAACAGAAGAACAAAAAGAAGAACAACGAGTACAAAGAAAAGAACGAGAGCGAAATGCAAAAAATCTTCAAAGCAAGTCAAAGGACAAAACTGACTCAGACATGCCACCTGAAGAACATTTGCAACAGCGACTTCCTAATGTAGGAAACGATATACCATTTCAACAACGGTTTCTTGGTGTAGAGAATGTCAGAGGTTACAGAAATTCTCGCCGCAGGATGGAATATAAGCAAAAAAAAGAAATTGAAGAACTTAAGGAAAATATGGAAAAAATAAGGAAAGGTTTCAAGGCTCTTCAAAGAAGAGGTATCAGACAGCAGAAAAAACTCGACGAATTAAAAGAAATATGTGAAAATCTAAAAACCGAATTAAATTCCGTAAAAGTACAAAATATTGAAGGTAAGAGTGGTGGTGGTACAGAGGTGTTAAATGAAAATGAGTATACGCCTCTAAAAAGAACAGAACAATTTATTAATGACAATCTGCAAAACATTAATACACCACAAAAACAAATCGTAAAACAAGCATTATTGGAACATAATGTTCTCAAAGAATCTTTAAAAGATAAATTCTCTTCATGTTCAGCAACAACTAAAAGGTCACTTAAAGAAGTAGTCGGCAGTGATATAGCGAAAAAATATAAAATGAAAACACGCTTATCGCGGTCTTTAGGCTTAAGGAGTAATTTAAAAAATTATAGACGTAGGAATCTGAAACCAAAAATGGTACAGATAATTAAAGACTTTTACATAAGAGACGATGTGAGTCGGGCCAGTGCCGGCAAAAAGGAATGCCTTACGTTTAAAAAAATCAAAATGCAGAAGAGATATTTGCTGGACAACCTGAAAACATTACACAACAAATTTGTAAACGAAGTGAAGGCAATCAGTTTCAGCACGTTCAAAAAATATAGGCCCTTTTACGTAGTGAGACCCAGTTTGAAAGACTTAGAGACTTGCGGCTGTATTAAGCATTCGAACATGCAGTTCAGGGCTACAAAATTAAAATCACTTGGTTTGGTCGAAACAAGTAATCTTAACGACCTAATTTCAACAATGGCTTGTGATATACATTTCAAGACATGCATGTATGGAGAATGCAATATATGTGCAGACAAACATATACAAGGAAATGAGAATTTGACAGAAAAAGTAACTTGGCATGAGTGGAAAAACCTTGATCACGAATACGGTGAACCTGAAAACATTAAGAAAACGAAAAAAATGACGAAGATTGAGAAGGAAGGAAGTGTACAAGATCTAATCGATGCGTTCAACAGAGATTTAGTTAACTTCAAAAGACACGTTTATAACGTGTATCATCAATACCGGCAATATAAATATTGCTTAGAAAACCTAAAAGATAACGAAATAATAATACATATAGATTTTTCAGAGAACTGGACAGCCAAATATTTCAGAGAAGTTCAGGCAACGCACTTCATAAAAACTCAGATAACACTACATACAGGTGTGTATTATACAAAGGATGCAGAACCCGTGTCATTCTGCTCAATTTCACCAGATAATCGTCACAATCCCGAAGCTATTTGGGCTCACTTGGATCAAGTTCTGAAAGAAATAAAGTCATCTCATCCGAACATAGACCAAATCCATTTTTACTCTGACGGGCCGACCACGCAGTACAGACAAAAAAAAAATTTTTACCTATTTAGCAGAAATATTTACGGCTATGGTTTTGTCTATGGCACATGGTCTTTTTTTGAAGCCAGTCATGGCAAAGGTGCGGCGGATGGGATTGGAGGAGCAATAAAAAGGACGCTTGATTCCAAAGTAGCTCAGGGATGTGATATCCCTACTGCTGAAAAAGCTTTTGATGTATTGAGAGCATCAGAAACATCAATTAAGATTACTTACGTTCCTACTAGTATAATTCAAGATTTGGAACCAGATGCCGGTACAAAACTCACTCCACTCAAAAACACGATGAAACTGCATCAACTAATTACTGAAAAGAAGTTCATCGTAAAGTATAGACAACTTAGTTGTTACTGCCAAAATTTAAATGGTAGATGTGATTGTTTCGCACCAGATGTTCACAGTTTTGAACAAAACGATGAAAATGCTAAACACTATATTTTGGATGAAGCAACGGGAGACATGATCGTTGATGAATGTGGACAGGCAAATATATCAGAACAAGATATAACTGAAGGTATTGATATTGGAGTCAAGGGTGAAGATTATCAGGTGATGAGTGTTGATGAAAATGCTTATTTAGGCAGCGATATAGAAACAAAACAAAAGGATGGCTCACTTCACCAAAAACGACTTCGAGTGAAAAAAAGGCACAATTCTGATAGTGAAAAAGAAAACTCCGATTTATACTCAGTCCATGATACTTCTGAGGAATCTATTTTTTCAGAAGATACTCTACAGGACTGCAGTGAAGAAAAAAATGAGCCAGAAGATCATGTCAATGAAGAGGAACGGAGCATGCAGACAGTCGGCGTTAATAGCTATATTTTAGTAAAATTTCAAGCGGAAAAAAGAACCAAATACTACTTAGGACAGATTTTAGACAGTTACGGAAAATACAGTTTCAAGGTCAAATTCTTACGGAACAAAGGAAAAGGCAAATTTGCGTGGCCTCATAATGATGATATATCAGTAGTTGATAAAACTGATATTGAAAGCATTTGTCCAGGCCCAACAAATGAAAGAAGGGGTATAAAAACCTTTAATATGATAAATCTGAATTATAAAATTGAATGATCATAATACATAATAAGACTACGAATGTTATCGATCAGAACCAGAATAATACGTAAGATATTATTTTAAGTTATCGTGAAAACAATAATAGAAATAAGAATGCACATTACGAAAGTAATCGAGCCAATTGATTTTGTCAAATCGTACTAAAGAATTTTCGAGTGCGTGTGATGATTCATTCAAGTGTTAATTTTTTTATATTGTAATGTTAGTTAGATACTAATATTTTTTGTTATGATTTTAGTTATTTAACTGACTTCAAAAAAGGAGAAGGATCTATGTTCGACTACGTATATTTTTTACGTATGTTTACCATTAATCTTCTTCAACTGTGTACCGATTTAACTGACTGCTAAAAGTTCCAAAGTAATTAGATAATAAGTGAATTAAAAGATGTTTCAATAAACGATTTGCATTGGAATTGATCAGTGTATGATTTTACCCGTTTTATGAGAATGTTAATGTAAAGATCATTTGGAGCATGTTTATCTGCGTGCTTCTGTTTAGCTGCAGCTCTGAGCATTTATACATATATTCAGCTTCTATTCGTAGGTAACATTAAATTGTATTAAGGCGTACGCATAAACACGCGGAAGCGAAGCACGCATTTTATGGGTTGGTGCTTCGATGCTAGTCGAATCGTGACCAACTTGCTCTCTGACACCCGCCATCCGCGTGAGTTTCAGCGTAACGCGGAGTGGGGCACTTTGAAACTTGTGGGGTGAATGAGAATCACATTTTTTTCTAAATATAATACAGTCACATGGAAAAATCTATGAAAGTAGGTATAGAAAAGGCTTCAACAGTAATATTCCTTTTTTTACTTCTTTTTCCTTCCAAACTACCCCGTTTCATGTCAAATAACCCCACTTTACCAGTACATACTGATGTATCCCTTAATCCCTAAATAATGAAATGAAGTAAAATAATAATTATAATAATCGCTAATTTAATACCTGTGATTTACAAATAAAATATATTCTATTCTATTCTATTCTATCCCATTTAGTGATGTGTGATCTATGCCTAACAATTTTATGTTATAATTTTACGTAACACTTATGTTTGGGAAACGTAAAAATTTACGTCACATTTATGTCACATGAGGCAAAAAATACGGCCTGACCCTAATATATTCAATAGCGACTGTACCAAGGAAGAGAGGACCAGCATTTTCTATTGTGATTGTTTTTTTTTGGTAGGGTATTCATACAATCTAAAACATACCTACAGCCAATACTATAACAATGGAATAATTGTGTGTGAAAGCGGAGAAAGTACGAAACTATTTTTTTTTGTCGTTTTGGCTGCGTCCACTCAAGAAAAATAATATACTTATTCTATTTAAACAAAGCATTGTTTTGGTAAACTAAAGAACAAAACAAAGAATACAGAGTAAAAAGGGATAACAGGCACTTTTTAAGTTCCATAGATTATCGACTCTACTGCCACAGATAGTAGGCAACAAATGAAATAAATTGAAAATGGCGTTCACAAAGGCTCATTGTATGCACTTTCAATCTACCTACTTACTTACAAGAGCGTACTTCTACACTAATATTATAAAGAGGAAATATTTGTTTGATTGTTTGTTTGAATTGAATAGGCTTCGAAACTACTGGACCGATTTGAAAAAATCTTTCCCCATTAGAATTCTACATTATCCCTGATGAACATAGGCTATGTTCTTTTCTGTGCGGAGTCGTGGGCAACAGCTAGTTTAGTAAAATGCCGCAATACAATACGGCTTTGTTTCAATTCAATTGTAATGTTTTCCATAAGTGGATCCGGCCAAGATAAAATTAAAACGCTAAATGCAATGCAGATATATAAAGTTTTTGCAAGATCGAGCATACTCCTCCTCGTAATGTTAAAGACCAAGCTCGTGTGATTGTGGACCCTGTATGATTTAATTTAAGTCTAAAGTCGTTTTGGCGTTTGTCCTAAATATGGCCTTTAGCGCTTACAAGGAAGACAATGGCAGATGGACCGTGATACGGCTTGACTTAGAACTAATACATTCTTAAGAACTCATACAATAAAAGATATGACACTATACTTTTGACAAGATACACCAATGTTATCCCAATACAATTATACTGGTGACACTACACTTGATCGGGTTCTTAAAAAAAAATTGCGGCTCTTTCATTCGCGACTTAGGTATGTCAAATGTAAGAGATGGAAGATCAATATTTTTTAAACATGATCAAGTGAAGTGCTACCAATACCTAATAATACTGAGATACGATGTCTGAATTGATTTATCTTACCGCTAGCATATATCTCGAAATCCGCACATAACATGAAATGGTAATAAGTAATAACATAGTTATATATTTAAATTAACATATTTAATTGTGATTACAATAAACCTGAACGACCCCGTGACTTGTATTTGGCACTAAGTTATTTGGAACTCACAATCTATCTACAGATATAATTGTAATGAAAATAAAGCCGTCTAGATTTAATCAGTTATTTTTTTTAGAATGTGTTCATATAGGTATGCTAATGACAAGGTAAGAAGTCAATTTCGAGTTGTAATAGAAGTACAATTAATAACCTTTTTGAGGTTATAATTTGTATTAAAATGACAGCTGTCAGGACTAACTTACCTTGTCGCTAGTTTTATTTTATAGTTTAAGTATTGCAGTTATCCACGCCATCTAGTTAATAGTGATGTAAATGTACGACTATAAACGTTATAAATCTCTGAATCGATAAAGCGATAACACAACACGCGACTACATATCTTGTAAAGTGGTAAACGCGCCAAAAAGGAATCCAACAGTAGGTAAAGATCATAGATATTCTATAAAAAACAGATATGTCGTTGTACAGGTAGGCGTTGATTACATGGGTAAGGTATTGCTTTTTCTACTCTAACAGCAGTGTTCGGTTTAGATTTATTGTTTTTTTTTAAAGATTTCATTATATTTTTTGCTACCGACGATTCATTTCTTTAAGAGAAATCCCACGACAGACTACTGGAGAAATTTTTCAAAAACCCTATTTAAGATCTACCGTACAAATTTGGCAATAGAGAAACAGGTACTTTATTGTATAATTTTAACGTTGTTTTCTAAAGCTATTTGCGATCTATTAATTCCATTGCGTTATTGTATTTTGTTAGAAGATACTATTTCATAAATGGAGCGTTTAAAAACTTCCGTTGAGTAACGAAGTTATTTAACTCGCAAAATTCTGAGCAAGGCCTAAAATCTTCAAGGTAGAATAAAATAATGTCTACCTTTTACATCAAGCCTTGACTCTTAGATAATATTTAATTATTTCACTGCTTTACTATTAAGGATGTTTGAAAATACTTCCTTATCCAAAAATGTCTTAGTGGGAAAGAAATGATTTAAAGAACTACCAAATTTCATTTTAACCCGTAACGCTTGCAACTCGCCAACAAAAATTTAACTACTTCGTAACTTTAGTAGTTTTTTCATAGTACGAGTTGGCAAATGTTACCAGCCTTCATAGAATTCTACTACAGCCTACTTGTTTTTGGTATAGTGATTACAGTGGACAGTCTTCAAATTTGGCAAATATTAAATCCATTTATTCACTATGACTTTATTTGTTTTTATTAAAAAGTTTCAACGCCAGACAATGACATTATAAGAAAGGTCCTATGGTGCCTGTACACTGTGGCCCAATGTGCTGGTCTAAAGTGTACTGTGCCCATTAGGGCAGTTGTGTGGAGGCCAAAAATACTGCCTGCTCCCGGCCCAGTGCATTGGAACAGCGTCAATGTGTGAACCAATAGTTAAATTCCTAATACAAATCATATCATCCATGTAGATACATGGGCATGTTTTGAATAATAGCGGATTCATGTAAATCAAAACGTTAAGTTCTAAATCTCAATGAGACATACTTAACTGTGTCCTCATTTATCGTAAATTGCCTACAAAATTCTCTCGATACGTCTCGAATAACTGAAGATTTCGGCATGTCAGTACTCAAGCGTATTGCGAGACGCAAACACGTGTTTATTTTGCAAAATGGCGGCCTCAGCAGCCAATTTTGTACACATAATTGAACAGTATCCTTGTCTGTATAATAACAAGTTACAAGAATACTCGAGAAAATACCCCTTTTTCCACGTTCATAACCAAGGTTTCATAACTGGTTATGAATAAGGATTTTTTTTTCACTGTTTCATAACCAGTTATGAAACAAGTTTTTTTTTGCCATTTTCACAACTAGAACCTCCGATTCATGTATGGTCCCCTGGTACCCCTGGTACTTACTTTATTCGGGATATAATGAGTTTACTCAAATATTAAATTAAACGAAACTCACAAAAACATGGAGTTATTATAATTTTTTATTTCGTAAAATAATAACTGCAACAGAAATAGTAGTTTATGCAATAGTTGTATAAGAGAGGTCAAAAAATATGAGTGGCGTGTGTTACGATGTGAGCCGAAGGCGAACATCGTAAAGGTAAGCGCCACGAGTGTTTTTTGACTTAGTTATACACCGTTGCATACAATACTTTTTCTACGACTAGGTTTCAAATGAAATGCAAAACTAAGCGAAAAAACTTACAAACGAACGAACGAAGTAAAGAACAACAAACGAGCGGGAAACAAGAAAATTACAAAATATGTGTCTACTTTGTTTTTAAATTGACGGAATGGAAAATAGAATTATTTACAATTCCAAAACATTTTAATTTGACCAATCAGAATACTTCACCAAATTAAATCCACCAATCACAATACACATCGACTGTCAAACGGAACGATAGGTTCTTTTAGGTACGTGTTTCTCTTTAACTAATTTAAATCTTTTAAAAAAACTTTGTATTTCGTATCAACCAACCAGAATACAGCTATTTTAAAATCGACCAATCAGGTAACTGAAATCATTTCTCAAAACACTAGGTGATTTATAGTCCCTATTTCACAATCGTTAAAATATGATTAAATCGATTGTGCAACGCTAAGCTTTGGCAGCTGGCCGTATCGTTTTATCTCAAAAACGCACATGTGCTGTTTTGGGGCATAGACAAGATAGACTTTTCTCTGGATTATTCTGCGGACATATTATGTATGTTCTTATATTAGTGTTCGTGACTATATAAATGACAGATAAAAGTACAGGAGTAGGAAAAATAATAAAATAAATGCTTGTGAACTTAAACAAAACGGTTGCTCCTTCTGAGCAATGGTTGTCAACTTAAAACATAAAGGGTGCAATTATTTCTAAACAATGGCCGACACTTATTTCTTTTGCCGTTAATTCTTCTACTGTTTGATTGATCTCTTGGTCGATTTCTACGTAGTTATCATTTTTTCGTGTACTCTTTGTCTTAGTGTTCCTCATTTTAATTTATTTTTCTATAAAATTTTGGCTTTGGAGGGCCTTTTCTGACCTACAAAACGGTTTATGCGAGATGCCACCCTTCTATATGATTTGTATTTCTTATTTCTTCGTCATGACAACACCATGTTTTGATAAATTGTTATGTCCTTTAACCAAAACCGATTAAAATAGTCATTGAACTTTGCTATCTCCTCTGTTTTTGGAGTTTTTTTTATGATGTAGCTATAGCCAAGAAGCAATATATTTTAAGGGTAATCGTGCCAGGCCAGGACAACGTGCAACATGCCTCCTCTGCAAACTAACAACATAACTGGTTATGAAACGGTGAAAAAAATGCTTATTCATAACCAGTTATGAAACCTTGGTTATGAACGTGGAAAAAGGGGAAAAGACAACGGATAGAGCTTGGAGCAGCAACAAACTATCTACTTTTTTTTTCTGATGTATGGATGAATCCAAAACAATCTACGCCGTCGTCGTCTTCTAATAAAAATGTGTGCTATATCACATCTTCATCATCACTTGACATTTCACAATGAAAATACGTGCTTTCGCGATGCTTAACTTGAAAGAACTCCGTTTTGTAACTTGAATGACGATTGCATGACGATTACGTGGACACACCTAGGACGCCAAATACGCCTGTCGTCTTTTGCAGGTTGCATGCAAGCGTCAAATGACGCCGCCGTGGACAGTAGGCCATAGTCATCTCATCTACTGATACGTAAATATAATTATTATTTACATCAGAGCGTATTTTCTCCATTTCTTCCTCATACACTTCCGGAAGAAATTGTTGCCGTATGTAACTTCCACAAGACAGTGATGGATTTGAATAGTGTCCTGTGATACCATTTTTGATAAACGTACGAAAATTGGGGTTGTCTAGTTGGTACCATGGCACATTGCAGTTAATCATTAATTTCGTCAGGTCCATATTTATGAACTCGTTTTTTCTCTTCGTGAATATTCGTGTGCTTGTCTGTGTTAATGTGACATGTGAGGTTATATTTCTTTGGGACGATGTTTACTTCGCATTTGGTGTAAAATAAAGTGGAACCATGGAATTCAAATTTCGGGAAATCTACAATTAATATGACTTTATCCTTTCTTCTCGATACGTATTTTTGGGCGGCATATTTTTAAACAGCACATTTTTGAAAGTATTTGCTTTGCTTTACATGCAATGCAAAATAAGTGACAGTGATTTATGTCAATTTATTTTAAATCTTAGATGAATACGGACGATGAATGTAATAAGTTTTGATTACTTACTTAACGTTTTCGTATTAATGAGAGGAATAAAATGAAACGCGTGTTACTATTTTGCTACCTTCTTATTACACTGATTCTGTAAATTTCCCAATAGCTACTCTATGACGTTGAAGTGGTACTTATCGATAACAGGATTGTCGATGTTATTATTAGGTATATCAAACACTAACCACACGGCGTTCGTGCCAGGAAAATCTCTATGTTATAGGATAAGATGGTGGTAGCGATTCGGATAAAGCCTGTCCTACCCCCACTAACCCCGCGTGAGATCACTTGGGATGGTAACCCATCTGGAAACATTAATTGCTCATGACAACAGCCTGATTCGAATGTACGACTAGATCCATCTCAGCAGCAGCAGATTACCGCTAAAGTTCCCTGCGTTGAAGTTTCACGATAAGCAATTTGCAGTACGACACAATAGTTATAAAATTGAAAATCAAATATCATATTCACATATATTTTAATTAAAACATGTATCGTTTCTTTACTCTTAACCCAATAATAATGAGGATACAGGAAAAAAGTGCAAACTATAGTCTAACTTCCCGATAAAAGTGACATTTGTTACAATGGCTGCAAAACGCTAAACGTCTAAAAAAATTTTACGAATGAATTCTTCAAATGTTATGCAGGCTCCACGTTACTTCGGTTATACCGCAGACAGGAGGCGGGAGGGCAGGCTCGTGAGCGGCTGCGGCGCCGGCGCGTGCGAGCCCGCGTCGCCACAGCGCCGACGCATCAGCCCCAGACCCGGACGCTCTGATCCCAGGAGCAGCTTGTCATGGCACTTCCGTTCGGCGCCATAGAAATCGATGTTACCCGGTTATCATGACCATTTAAAGTTCCTAAAAGTTAAAGCATGTTAAATCACAAACAGGTATATAATTGTACATTACCCGGGTTGCGTTTGCGTAGCACTTGCTTTTATTCAACAATGCTCTTTATTCGGTTAAGGACAGATTCTGGTTATACGGCAGATCTTTTTTATGACAGATTAGTGTTAGGGCAGAAACACAATCATCAAAACGAAAGAGGAACCTAACTACAGATTCGTATTATTATTTTATTAGAATGGGTCGTTCACGAGGCTTTGAATTTTGAGATTGAGATGGATTGCAGATACAATCAATTTTGTGCCATTTAATTTGAACAACTTGAGAGAACAAACCATGTGACCATTTGTAGTTATTTACAAAAAAAATAATGATATAATACGCACCGGTATGTGAAACTTTTAATGTGTCCCAGGAGTGTACGGCGTTGTCATCAGATCCAGCCAGCAGGTACCTGCCGCTAGAAGATAAGGCTGTAACACACGATGAATATATAGCACATTTTGGCGCGTAGCATGCAGGTGAAAGTTGTAGTGGGAAAGTATAGAAGGAAGTATCGAATAATAGGGAAGCACTGTGTTGTGTGCTCTACCATAGCGTAATAATTCTAATAGTGAGGTAACTCGGTCGTAGACAGGGCAACTATGCGGTGCGGTGCGGGGCAGAGCGGCGTCCCCAACCGATTATTCGCAGGCGCCCGACCTCTAGTGCGCCTCTAGCGCCGGTACCTACTGGCTGAGTAGTGTGTCACTATCGCGTTATCTATAGGTACATTTAATAAAGTGGTAGAGGGCCGAAATCTGTAAATTAAAGATATTTTATAAAAAAATACTTGGGACCGTAAGACCCGCTATACACGGACTGTTTTAAGCAGTCAGGACCGACTGCACTTGGTTGCTATTGAACAATCAGCACTTTCTAGAGCATTGAAACTGAAAATCGACCAATAGCAACCAAGTGCAGTCGGCACTTCTTCGTCGGGTCTTAGAATCGATAACAGACCGCTCGAACGAATCGTTTTTAGAATTCTTATCTGTTAGCCTGTTTATTCAAACGTGCATCACGTCTAAATGGATTGGAATATGAATTTCACTAACGGGTTAAGGAAATCGCCTGCCAGGTTATTGGCTATTGATGTTATTATTTAAAGGGGTAAAAAGGGTAGTTGAACATTGTATAGGGACTTCTTAAATCCAGGAGTTAAAGGCAATTGATATCATTATTAAGGACCATAGAAGTCATACTATTTAAAAATAATAATATGTCGAATATAATAGCCCAACAATCGTTTACAGTTAAAACGCCCGAAATCTGTACAGTATTTATAAAGAAGTTTATCTACTCTCATATTATAAAGTTCGAATTATAAACTTCAAAACGAATTTATATTGGCATAGGTACTTTATAAACACAATACCCAAATAAAAAAAAACTCTTCTATTTATTTCTCTAACGCAATAATGTTATAAAGTATTTTTTTTACCATTACGATACAAGTTAATCCAAAAAGTTAATGTCACCAACGAGGTATCAATTTTTTTTTTGATAATGGAACGCACATGCGGTTCGCGTGATTTTTACTGCATTACAAAAAGTTTTCATTCCAATTTTTACTTGTCTGTGACCGCGCCCAGCTTTAACGCATGCGCGGTGATGTGATAATCATGGATGATGAGACTTACGTGAGATTGCAAAACTTTACCCTGCTTACAATAATACATAGTAAAAGAATGAGAAGTCGTTAACAATGCAGAAAAAGCAATTTTTTGAGAAAAAATATGGAAAAAACTCTTGAGCTAGTGATAGTTAGTTTAGCTTAGCTATTGAAATTATTACGAATTTACGTTTGTTTTTGTCAGTGAGGAATGATATCGGTACCCATTTTTACTGAAAAAACTTTGAATGCCGCAATCTACCGAAAGGAATGTCTCGAATAAAGATTATTGCCACTTTTGAGGAAGCACGGAGGTCCAACATTACTTAGGCCTGACTTGGCTAGCTCTCACTACACTTCATCTGTGCTACAGTGGTATGCCAAAGAAAACGTGCAGTATTTCAGCAAACCACCAAACAAACCAACCAACAATCCACCCAACTGTCCGGAAATACGTCCCATAAAGAGATTTTGGGCCTTAATGAAGAAGGATTTACGTAATAAGGATCATACAGCTAATTCTTTAAAACAAATGAAAAGATATTGGAATCAGATAGCCAAAACCTTTGTGAATGTGTTGTCCAAAACCTTATGCGACACACTGAAAGTAAAGTCCGGAAACTTGGCAAAGGACATACCTACATTATTATTATTTTCTTGTTTTTGGCGATACGATTTATAAATAACAATAATAAGTTGCCGAACTGATTTTCATTACCTAGCTAAGAACCACCGCTAAAAAACCGGCTTTCAGATAAAAAAAACCGCATCCAAATCGGACACACTTACACGTCAAACTTATAACACCCCCCTTTTTATGCGTCGGGTGTTAAAAGTTTATAACTTGTGTCTCTACGTCTATGTATGTATCTGAGTGTCCGTTTGTGGCGTCGTAGCTCCCAAACGGATGAACGAATTTGGACGCGGTTCGTTTTTTGATAAAGCTACATCAATCGGGATGGTTCTTAGCAATATTTCATGAAAATTGGTTGGGCGGTTTAAGAGATATAAACTCTAAAAGTAGGTGTCGCCATCGCAAAGCCACACACACACACACACACACAAACACAAACACACACACACACACACACACACACACACACACACACACACACACACTTACAAACGTCAAACTTATACTTATAACACCCCTCTTTTTTGCGTCGGGGGTTAAAAATATAAACGCCTTCATTGGGATCTTGCGTTTTAGCTAACTCGATCAAAAGGGAAATACGAGTAATCCCTCCCTTGCAATAAATAGACTAGATAATACTATATTTATTTCTGTGTTTTATTAGGCTTTTTTATACGGTAATTTAGTTATTTGGATCAATTATAAAATCATTTCCATTTCATGACTTTCTTGGCGGACAATTGTTTTTTGTTGACATCTCCGACACATTTTTCGTGTCTAGGCGATCGTCGGCATTTAGCACCGAGACAAAGCAGTGTACTTACTATTACAAATTATTACGCTATGGCTTTACCGTAGGTAAACAAGTTATACCTATTTAAAAATTTAAATACTCAAACAATGGTAGAGGTAATAGTTTTTCCCCCAGGTGATAAAACCACTGAGTAAGAGGAAAATGTCGGTAATTTACTTTAACGTTTTTCCCAGGTAAATTTCTCAATAGGTAAGGTAAATATCACATCGGTATTTCCAATTCATGGTCAGTTTTTACCCTTACCATTCCTACATATCACATGCTTTACTTTTGAGTAAGGAGGTACTTTAACCCTTTACCAGGTTAAGGGATATATGTCTCCCACATAGTACATTGTATACCATAGTCCAGTTTCAACTCTAAATCTCCTAAAAAACATTTTTTTATCAATCCCTGAAATAGTACATTGTTGTAGAGGTTAGACAGTTAGCAAAAGATGGCCGAGTTGGTTTGCGTC
>OZ014452.1:15234296-15239296 GCA_963966035.1 Acleris laterana
AAGATTCATAAGGAACGTTTTGACTATGTATCTATGTTTTTGTTTTAATTATTTTATTGTTTGATATAAATGAAATTTTATTTACAGTATTCATTTTTTGTCATTTAAAAAAAAAACTATCTACGAGTAGGTAGGCTAGCTGGCGTAACGCGTTCAAAACTTTCCAAGAAACCTACGGCCTTCTTCAACCTTCACAGTTTTAATTACCTTAGTTCTTTTGCGTGTGAAGCTGGCAGGGTCGAGCAGCGCGGCGGCTTGGTCATGCGCCTGCAGCAGTGACTCCAGCTCGAGCCCCCCCAGCGCTGTCAGCAGCTCTGCGCACAGCACCGCCGCCGCGCTGCCGCCCGCTGAATGCGCGCCGAGCACGTCTATGCACTGGAATAACGATAGGATAACATATAACTACAACATATTTAAATCATGCGGACTTGATTTAGGGGGTGAAAAACGTTATCACCCGGATCTAGATATTATTATGTATGGAATAGTATATTGTTAACCAAGGGATGAAAGTGATCAATTGCAGCCCGAGATATTTTTAACCCGCCTATAGTTCGAGGGTGCAATTGATACTTTCACCCGAGTTAAACACTCTTCTTTTCATTTCCATTATGAGGAAAGTAAAAAAAAAGTTGTCAATAACATTTTTGAGAAAATATTACAACGTCAAATACTAGGAGTGCATAAACATTCAAGCACATTGCTGTGACGTGTGGGAGACATCCGCGCTGTGTCGTGTACACCCGCCCGACGGTGAGCCGCAGCGCCTGCGATCTAAGTTGCGCTACGCACCTCCTAATTACCGCTGCGCTCCTGGTACTTTATTTAAACATGCTTCACTTGTATCACTTTCAACCCGCTAACAATGGCCTACTTTCAGAGTATGAGACATGACATGACAAACATTTGACAGCTACTACGCGCTCTAATCATCTCTTCTCAAACTCTTTAAGTTATGGATTTAGTTGTTCCACAACTTTATTTTATCTCGCTTACTTCCTTAAGCCGGTCCGTCGCTCGATGCGTGTGCGGCGGCGCCAGCCCCGGCCGGGCGTGCCGCGAGGCCGTGAGCACCGCGGCCCGGGTGTCGAGCGCGGTGCGCAGCTCGGGGCACAGCAGGGCCCCGGCCGCGCCGCCCACCCGCGCCGCCAGCGCTGACTCCCCGGCGGAACCCAGCGCCTTCTGCACGCGGGAGAGGGCTGCTGATACCTCTTGGTAATCTAGAAAGAAGCATAAGATGTAATGTAGCTAGACGAGAGTAAAATTGGTACGTGTAGCACGAAGGTAAATATTAAAATTGGTACGTAGGCAAAATAACTATGATAATGCCCAAGGATTTGCAGAAAAATAAGCAAATAAATATCTGTCGTTGGATGTATCTGTGTTACATACATACATACATAAACTCACGCCTTTATTCCCAGAGCCCACTCTGGGAATAAAGGCGTGTGTTTATGTTCAGGCAGAGCTACAGAATTACCAACAACTCTAAAAATTTGTTAATAATTCTGTAACCACATTTTGCACTTTTAGGCTAAGATGTTTACCAGTGTATTAGTGACAGATTGCAAGCCCATCGCCTAACAGTACTATACGCCTTTATTCCCTTAGCCGTCTCTTACGACATCCACGGAAAGATATGGAGTGGCACTATTCTAACCCGGCAACCACAAAATCTGTGTTATCAAGTTATTTACATCGTCATCATCATCATGATACATACATTAAAATCACGACTGATTCTCAGAAAGGTAAGCAGAGACGATTACCTAACTCAAAATGACTGACAATATTTATTCCCATAAAACACATACAAAATTACAAAATATAAGAGACCATTTCTTTCTACCTGCTACGATCCTAGCAAATCTCTTTCGCTTCTTCCACATTCAATATGTATGACGAGTAAATCGCACAGGTCGTGTGATGCTATCCAATCGATTTCGGCCAAGGGGACTGCTTCTAATACTCTCTAACCTAATGAGCATTGTAGGTACTCTTAAGTAAATTTTCCGATACAGAAAGGTTTTCATGAGATGTTCTAAGTAACTTCTAAAAATATTGCTACCCGATAATATTCTCAGTAATTTATTGTGAAGATATCCGACCTGCTGGTGTGTTTAATTGACTTCCCTCGTCAACGCCGAACAATGGATACATACAAACATACATATATACATTAAATCACGCCTGTTTCCCACAGGGGTAGGCAGAGACCATTTCTTTCCACTTGCTACGATCTTGACAAATTTCTTTCGCTTCTTCCACATTCATGTATCGAGTCATGCACGCACGTCGGTTTCGGGTACTTGGGATTCGGCCCTTTTCCAGTATTTCTCCGATTTGACTCGAAAAAGTACGCCTATATTTGTGATTTCATGCATTGCATAGTTGGGAGGCCAAAGAGTAATAAGAAACACTGTTTTTATTATATAGATACATACATGACATAATTAATTAGTATGTCTGTACATGATAAATGTCATGTCAATTAACTCTTCCACTGAGAAGCAAAATTAAATTGAATGAAAATAAATCTATAAAACTATTATAAACGTGGACGAAGGTACAATTAACTTTGTCAAAGCTTCTATTTTGGTTTGATGACATTAGTCATTACCGATATCGCGGACCTCTTCATGTTTTGAGTCACGTTTAATTATAGACAAAAAAATATGGTAGCGTACTTTGCAAACAATCAAACGATAATGATGTCACATAACTAAACATAGTTTACTGACCCTGAGCCATACTCGTAAACGGTAGATTCACTCATAAACTTAATTTAAAACTAGTAAAACCGTGGGAAAATAAAGTATGATGACCGTGTTTGGCGCTGTCGAATACGGTAATTGTGCCTATTATGGACTGCCCAATGCCAGCATTAATTCCGCCTACATCATAGCACTGAATTACCATAAGATAATAACATTTCTAATGGTATGGCTATCATTATTAATGGGCATGCATTGTTGCTCGATCTTTGTCATGTGACTTTTAAGAGCGATTCCGTCAAAGGGCAAAGACCTACAACCTACATTGGACACATAAGGCATAAGATAGTGTTGAACTTTTGCGATTTGCCAACATATGGCCGTGTTAGGTTGCCGTACTTCCACATCTGTAGATTAAATCTAGATACGTTGCAAAAGAAACGAATTGCGCCTGGAAAACCGGCAATGTCGATTTATAGTAACGATTCCGTTTTGTTATTTTAATGTTTTACAAGGACGTGATTGAACCCTTAGCAAAATGTTCAATACATGTCTATACCCACGTTATGATGGCTCCTATATGTACTTGACAGTAATGGCGGGAGAGTTAAAAACCATTCCACAACAGATTAAATGCGTTATGGTTTTTACCGCCTAGAATAAAGGCCCAGTTTGTAACAATACCCATGTATAAACCAGAGAATCTGATAAGATTTTGGCAATTCATGTAAATTTTGGTAATTCATAAGCCAGTAAAGCATTTTTAAGTACGTATTTTTACTTACTAAACGACTTTTTCGAGTCAAATCGGTGAAATACTGGAAAAGGGCCGAATCTTAAGTACCCGAAACCGACATGCGTGCATGACTCGATGTATGAATGTGGAAGAAGCGAAAGAAATTTTCAAGATCGTAGCAAGTGGAAAGAAGTGGTCTCTGCCTACCCCTCTGGGAAACAGGCGTGATTTACTGTATGTATGTATGTAAACTTAAAGTTTCAAAAATGCATGGCCAGGAACTAAATGGCATCTTCTAAAGTACAGTCGAAGACATAAATTGATGAACAGATCCAAATTTTCAAAACAACTGCACAATGTAAAGTTCCATATGTCGCTGAACAAATCGTTGCTTAAATACTAAAGAGCCTCAAATCAAAATGTGTTTGTGTTGCATTTAAATTCGGAATGCTATGTACTTTAAGTTTTAAATCAAACTACGTCTGTTTTTGTTTTGAGGCGCTTTAGCATTTAAGCAGCGAAATTGTTGATCAAATCTATGTGAACATTGTAGAATGTCAAATGTTAGTAAACAATATTTTATCTAAAGTTGCTGGACTTTCTAAATTTACATAATTAGATTATCATTGATTGCAACGAAAGTCCATTAACACATACTTTACTGGCAAAAAGAAATCATTTAGTACGATTGTGCACTTAGGTATCAAAATTATTATCAAAGTGTTGAAATAACGTCCAGCTAATTTTGGACTTCTTCGTGGAATTTTAGCGTACAGTGACTTTTAATTAAGTCATGGTAATGTTTAGGGACTTATGAACTGTCATGACGAACAAGGAGTTTTGAACATACCTTTGTATATTAACACATGGAGAGTTCTCGTGTACAGTTAACCCTTAACTACCTACCTACTATTTTTATCACACAAGCACCTACCGCCCGTCCTTAGGACGGCTACAAAATACCACCCTTATAAATTAAATGTTGTGGATTGTATAGGTAATTTGAAACAGAAACAACAAAATAGACAAAATAAATTATTAATTAACCTAATAATAACATCAAAAACATGAACATAACATACTTTGTTCTTAAAACATATGGCACCGGTCCTTAATTTTACTCTAGGAACTGTATATCCTTTGAAAGGTGAGATGAACTAAAATTTGAACTTTTTAAAAAGATCCAAGAAATAATTTCTTATTATTCAATAATCAACAAAGCTAAATAACAATATAACAAAATGAAAAAGGCAGTATTTTTATAAAATTGCAGACTACGTAGTTACTGCTAGGGTTTGCAATTCGAATATTCGAATATTCATATTATTCGAATATCCGACACAAATTAAATTCGAATACGGCAGTGTTACTTATTCGAATAATTCGGATATTTTGAATAGTACTAAAAAGGATTGAAATAGTTTCCCACTTTTAATAGAACGCTGGAATCAGCTTTTTTTCATACCTACTGAGAAATGCAAGCAAATATTAAACTGGAATGCAAATATAACATGAGACAACATGAGTTTTAAAACTGTTGATTCCCTTCT